>JAPUUL010000806.1:0-13746 GCA_029590625.1 Lasiodiplodia mahajangana
CCGTGGACTGTCAACGAGAGCGTGGCGGAGAAGTACTCGGTCGAGGGAAGGCAAATTTACATCTTGGGCGATGCGGCCCATCGACACCCACCCGCTCACGCTAACGGTAGTAACACGTGCGTGCAAGACGCGTATAATCTTGCCGTGAGTTCCCGCCAGCTTACTATGTTGTGNAAAAAAGACATGCGGTACTAATACCTGCTTAGTGGAAGGTGGCTTACGTCGCCAAAGGCTTAGCCGGTCCAGGGCTCCTAGACTCATACAGCGTTGAGCGACAGCCCGCGGGTGCAACACTTGTCCGTGAGGCAAATGAGCAGCTTTTCGCACACATCAATGTTTGGAAGGCCCTCGGCCAGNTTCGCCCCCACACCAGAAGAAGGGCTTCGACAACTCGCGGAACTATCCGAACCGACGCTAGCGGGCGAGAAACGCCGAAAGGAGCTCCACGACGCCCTCGAGGAGAAACGCCGAGAAGGTGAGAATCTGGGCTTAAGCATGAATCAATGGTACACTTCTTCTGCCGTTTATCTAGACGATGAGAAAGAAGCAAGACCGGCCCTGAAGGGAGACGCTGTGGTAGATATTCTGATCAGCACGTACCCCGGAAATCGGCTGCCGCACGCCTGGGTGGACATCCCACAGCGGCGGAAGCTGATATCGACGCACGACCTGGCCGGTCATGGTACTTTTACCCTATTCATTGGACACAGGGGAGAGGCGTGGAAGACGGCGGCGGCCAATATCTCGAAGGCGACCGGCATACCGATTAAAACATACGCCATCGGCCATGGTCTCGACTACATTGATGTCTATCGCGACTGGTACAAGAGCAGGGAGGTGGAAGAGGATGGATGTGTGCTTGTGCGCCCCGATAGATTCGTCGCGTGGCGGTCGAAGACGATGATCTCCGAGTGCGAGGGCAAACTGCAACAAGTTTTTAACAGCATCCTTTCGAGAGATGGCCTTAACGCTTAGTTGAGACGAGGTATGAAAAATATGTAATGACATCTATACATACGAATATATGCTATTATATACCATCCCCTATCTAGTTTTTAGCTAGACTATTCTAGTATCGAGATTTACACTCCCAACTTCCCGGGAGACTGGGGTCACCTGATATATACTTTGCCTGCTTGGGATACACGCACAGCGGCCGCTGACTCTGAACTCCCAGCGCGGCATTATCATTCACGAATTTCGTCGCGACCAATTGTTCTGGTGCCTCGCCGGCCTCAACCCACTTCATCATAGCCAAGATGATATCGTGCTCGGCATTTTCATACCCAGGGACAGAATGTGTGGCGCCGTTAAGAGCGCTATTAGCAATGTACCAAGGGCCAGCGGTCGACCCGGAACAATGGCCCATATCAGGAATGAGGAAGAAGCGATAGAAGTCGTCAAGGTTAATGCCCTTAGGCCGAAGCGTCTGAAGAACCTTCTTATAGAAGTAG
Organism: Lasiodiplodia mahajangana; assembly: GCA_029590625.1. Taxonomy (NCBI): domain Eukaryota; kingdom Fungi; phylum Ascomycota; class Dothideomycetes; order Botryosphaeriales; family Botryosphaeriaceae; genus Lasiodiplodia; species Lasiodiplodia mahajangana. The sequence continues at coordinate 1,455 of JAPUUL010000806.1, forward strand.
ATACTGCTGCCTGTCGGGATGAGATTGTCCGCCGTCCCGTGGTACTTGAGGATCTTGCCACCGCGGTTCAAGAACGGAGACAGATCAAAGTTGTCTGCTGTTGCACTCCCCGGATTGATCGTGTCAGCGAATTGGACGTCCTTGTACGTGAATTTAGTATAGTCCCAGGTTGAGTCGTTATAGACCCAATTCCGGTAGAAATCCGAACCGAGGGTCGCCACCGACGACATGAGGAAGCTAGCATCCGTCCCAAGTGTCACGCCAGGGAACACGAATTCCTGGTTCGTATCAACCCAATTGTTGTAGAACTTGTATAGCGTCGTCAGCTGCGCAGGTGTCAGACACGTGGTGGAGTTCGTGCCAGTGCAGAGCAGCGACTCAAAGTCGAACTCGCACGAGAAGGGATCGCTGACGATATTATCGACAAGGCCATCTTGCGGATCGCACTGCCTCTTCATTTCCGCGGCGATCGCCGGAAATAGGGAGGGGCTGATGTGCTTTGGATCGGACGCCCCGTAGTTGTAAAGACCCTCCCAGAGCGTTGAGCCCGAAAGATGAACCGACCACCAGGCAGGGGCGCCGACTGAGATACCATCGAACGACTCCGGATGGATCTGAATTTCTTTTAGTCCCTGCCTGCCACCTGTTGAACAGCTAGCATAATAGGAGTACTTGATGCCGCCAGCCTCCGTGTAGTACTTCTCGATGATGTACTTGATTCACCAATTAGTCGCTATTGAGAGACTCTACTGGCATATCCGCTAAGGACTTACCTTAGATAGAACGACGGATCCGTGCATGGCACGATAGCCCCAGTCGATGAGGGTCTCAGGAGCGTTAAGACCCCATGTACCGTCAAATGGTGACGATATATGGCCGGTATCTGTTGACATGGTGGCAAAACCATACTAAACGAACAATGTCAATCACTAGTGACCTCAAGACGCCTATGAAGGCCCATACCTGAGAGTATATACCCATATCCGGCCTATTCGAGTAGTTTAGTATACACGTACCAACGACGAAGACCCAAATAAGATCAAGCGCGTCCACTTACCAATTAATACCGCCTCCAAACCCGCCATTTCCCGTCGCCAGGAACCTCTCATTCCACGTCGAGTCGGGCAGAAATAGGCCAAAATTATAAGACGAATTCTCAGAGGACTTGACGTTAATGCCTAGCGCGCAGAGTGCTGGTAATCGTGTCGCGTTTGAGGGAAAGGGGATATTGGCTGGCCCCTGGCCGAAACTTCCATTCGCTGGGATGGCATGANGGNCATGATGAAGAACAATATGGCCATGATGATCCCGAACACCCTCATCATGAGCTGGATCAACGCCTTCTTTAGCGGCTTTGTCATTATCAAGCTACCTTTCCCCATCACCATCAAGTTCAAAAGCATGCTGCAGGCTGGCGTCATGACTAAGGAGATGGATCCTAGGTGGATGTCTAGTATCAGTTGGTATTTCTTGTGCATTTTTGGTCTACAGAGCGTCTTCAACTTTATCCTTGGTAGCGAGAACGGTAAGCCGCCCATCAACCCCGAGCTTACACCGCTCGACCTGCGATCCACTTGGCTAATCTGAGAGTAGCTGCGAATCAAATGGCGCAGCAAATGGGTGCCATGGGTCCTCAGGCTGGCCCTCAGATGTTTGGGCCCGGTGTCGACCCTGACAAGCAGTTCAAGACGGAAGCAGAGAATCTGGCGGTGGTTGAGCACTACTCGGTTCTTGATGATGTAGAGGATCGATTGCTCAAGGGTATCAAGTCTAATTAGAGCTAAGCTCGTGGGTTTCCTCCCTTACCGGTAGCATACAAAATACATCATTTCCCAAACGCCAAATTATGCCACATTTTTCCCACCTCACGCCTGTCTAAGATGCAACATGTAGGATGACTGGCAATATGCACATGATTGAACTTCATCAATCCCACCATAGGCATACGCCCAGTCCTTCTTTCATCATAGTGCCTTTGATACTGTAGGGTGAGATAGCTTTCGCCCGCTCGACGGCTTCCTGCTCCCCGCTCTCGGGCAGCTGGTCATTCCAGGTCTCATCAAGGACCTGGAAACGGACCATTTCGTTCTTATCGTAGTGCATTCTATCCTCATCCACTACCCAGGTCCAAGCCTTCGCGTTATGGTCGCTAAGGTGTATCAGTACTTTGCACTAGCGGACTCTGTCGAAATCCGAATGACTTACTACTCGGTATTCTCGGGCAACTCCTTGTATGATACGGTGATTTCTTCAAAGAATTCGGTCCGGACTATTTGGTTCATTAGCAACCCCGCCCTCGCTGCTTGTTCTGGCAACGAAGAAATCTCGACTTGCTCTTCAGTCCTTCTTGGCTCGCATCACTAATTTTTCCGAATAAGACCTCTCCTTTAAATGGCCTAAAGACAATCATGCGGAACTCAACTATTCGTATCAGGCCCGGGTTAGTCTTGGTTATCTCGCAGTGGCAGGAGAGAGAGAACAGCAGCAGTACCATTCACATTGACCATGCCATTGCCATGCCCGATCAATCCCTCAGACGCCCATAGGAGATCGTACATGCAAATGCAGAGGCCGATCTTTTGGATGACGCGGTTGGAGAACTTGGCGTTGATGTTGTTCTCAATGGCTACACGGCTGTGCTGCTCGAACTGCGACGGAGGGATCTGCACTAGATCCGCGATCTTCGTCTGTTTTGTTTCGTTTTCCGGATTAGCATGAATGCACTAATAATTCATGAAAATTTTTATCATTACTGACTAATATGAACATCCTGCACCGTTCAAGTCGAGTTTAAACATTTATGCATGTCTTGTGGTTTTGGTTTTCGCGATGCTTGTAGGCTTACAATACACACTCGTTAAGTTGAGCCCCACTATCAAGAAAAAAAGTGGCGTGTGGGGACCTATCGGTGGCTAAAACTCCCCCGTCAGCCACATACTGTGAGTGCAGGGATACATGTGTACATATGTAGGCGAGGTAGGTAACTTCCCGCTTAAGGGGGGTGTGGGTCCCACTACCGCGTAGCCGCATGGCCGCATGCTTAATTTAGACTAGTAAAGCTAGAGAAGTTCAGCGATTATGCGCCAGATTATCGTCTCCTCCTCAATCTTTACCACCACCACCAACTCCCTACAGAATACACATTCTCAGTTTCAACTTGGACTCTCCAACCACATCGACAATCTTTAAGGAGAATACCACCATACAACTGCACTGTGCCGTATTCTTTCGGTTTTCAAGTATTGCACAGGTTCTCCTGTCAGTACATACGTGGATTTCCACGCGACATTCCGCTAAAGGTGTAGGGATTTCGTCGCGTCAATCAAGCAAGCCAACCCCTGTTTTACTCGGTCTACCAGGTCCGCAAACCGACGAAAGGTCTCAGTATCTAACATTGCTGACCTTTCAGCGTGATATACTAAATACCGATCCGTTTGGCTGCTTTTCATAAGGTATGTCCCTTTCCTGTCACTGCTTCTGGGTTCATACACATTCACCATCAATTTTGATTTGTGCGCCGCGCTGCACTTGAATCCGTTATTACCTATACATTTCCATCCCACCACGCATTTATTCAAGCCCTCACCCGGTCGGGTGAATAGAGGACATGCTACCAGAGCTCGAAGAGGGCTTACCGTCATCGCCTGGTTCATAAAGCACGGATCACTACACGGTACCTGGAAGAGAATTTATTCTTCAAATATTCACTTCCCCTCCTGGCTTTTGGGTCTACTATGTAGATCCCTCCTCCATTCGATACCTCTCTTCTAGTTCTTATTCTTAACAATGGGTTTTGCGTCTATGATCTTTTATGCCGCCTACAAACATATCTAACATGGTGTGGGATCTAGGTTTTCTCATTGACACATAGTACCGAACCCTCGTTTGCTTTAGAAAATCCTCGCTTGGATAGAAAATGGCCAGTTATCCTTACGCACCTCCACCGCCACCGCCGACTTCCTCTGCAGCATCGACGGGACCATATCCGTCATACAACCAATCCCACTCATATAACGCCAGCTCCCACCGTGGTGGCCAGCCATCATACGTAGGAGGCGGGCGAGGTCGAGGTCATCATGATTACGGGTCGGGCTCACGCTACTACCCCCAGCAGCCGGACTACGCGCCTGCCCCTCCCAGTGGTCACTATACCACTCCGCAAGCAAGTGCCCATTGGCAAAGTGCGCCCGCGGTGAATCACTATCCTCCTCACCAGCAAAGTGTCCCTCATCATGCTCCCCCTGCGTACCCCACCAACTACAGTTCTCAAGCATATAATACTCCAGGGTACCAGTCCCAGTATCCTAATGCGTCTGTGAGGCCTTCGCATGGCCCTCCATACCCTGCTTACCCAAANTGACCACCCCCCACAGCGCTGGTCGGAGCAGACCCAATCGTTCCCAACTTATTCGAACAGAGGCGGACGTGGTGGTTTCCAGAGTGACCGAGGTGGCCACAAATCAGAAAACTCAACTGTGCCTCCATCCGCAATGCGGCTGGGATTTGAACATAATAGTGATCGTGTGGCTCATGCTTCCAGTCCCTATGGATCCCCTTACCAGCCAGGTCCACAGCCGGGACCCTACGCTCCGCCTCCCTATAACTATCCTCCTGTTCCCGAGAACCCATATTCGGCTCCTGCGCATGTTCCTCACAATGCCCATGGCTATAGCACCCGAGGTGGCTCTGGACGAGACGGATTTGGCCATTCGCATAGGGGTGGTCGGGGGGGNACACGGTGGCCGGGGCGAAAAGTTTCGCCAGCGGGACCAAAGACCCTCTCATGGCTTTAACCCTTCTCAGAAGCCTGATGCAGCGGTTCACAGCAAGAAAAAGAAGCGGAAGACCAATACGCTCGGTCTGACACCTGGCGACGATAGTAGCGACGGCGAAGGCGGGTTGGACGATGAAGAAAAGCGCTTGAGCGAACTCTTGGGTGCAGATGCTCCAGTGTAAGTCTTTTCACCCTTATCCAGATTGGATTACGATGTTAATTTTGTCCGTCTCTAGAATCCCGGACATTGCCGCTTGGCTCGCAGAGCGTAAAGCCAACTACCCGACAAAGGCTCGTGTAGAGGCCAAGAAGGCGGCCATGGAAGCATCTGCGCCTAAAGCTGACGACTCCTCTAAAACCGCAGCCGCTAAGATCGATAAAGACCAAGCGAAAATCGAGAGGCTCGAGAAGAAGTTGAGTAAACTTAAAGGGAGTATCGAAAAGAGGAAGAGGGCAGCCAATGATGAAGGGGATGAAATGCGGGCGGACGAGTCGCCAGGCTCGTCTGACTCATCCGACGACGAGGAACCCGAAGTACAATCAAGTTCTAAGCCATCAACTACCTTTTTACCCCNTCCTCCCATCACGCGAGCAGATCCATCCAATCACTGCAAATACTATTCAACTGGAGGTACTTGTGGAAAGAAGGGCAAGTGTCGCTTCAAACATGACCCCGCCGTCCGCGAAGCTGCGCTCCAGGAGCGGACGCGGAACGGTGGCCGCATGACCCTCAAGCAGCGACTGTTGCTTAATGATAAGGATCATGAAGACATGGATGTGGTCAAGGCCATCGTAGAGATGCGGTCTATCGGACGCTTGGTAGATCCCCAAAGCCTCCAAGTTCGTGCGAAGCACCAGGCAGAAGAGCAAGCCGCTACTAGCCCTGCTCCGTCAACGCTACCTACTACGGCCGGGGTGGCTAGTCTGCCGCCGAATCCTTATGCGGCTGCTAAGAAAACACCGTTGCATAAGAAACCTGATCCGGTTCAAAAGCTACAGCCAGAAGCGCCACGTCCCTTCCAGAATACACAGCTAGGTGGATACCCGGTTTCAAACCAGGATTTAGGGGCTTAGGGAGCTCCTACGATCGACTTAGTTGCACGCTAATGAGCCACAATATGGCCACAAGAGATTCTCATCAATGTGATGAGAACATAGCACTCATGTCATGTGACACGACGGCTGATTCTCCGCATCTACTTGAAGTTAAATTCATCGATATTTTCACCCATCTAGTCCTAGTCTCAACCCTGGCGATTAGGAAACAACACCGGGGTCGTTTCCCCAAGTCTTCTTCTCCGGGAATTTGGTTGTCGTTTCCGCGACAAGTAGCGTGAGCCGTACGGTTCAGTGGCCTACAAGTGGTATTAACAAGAAACCACCCAGGCCCCAGTTACTCAGATGGGGTGTCAATTAGCAAGGCCAGGAGCTACAACAATCTGTCCTATGACGCGAGGTTAGGAAGAATCAAGTGTCTTCGAATGGAGCTCGTGGAATTCTGTGTCTGTCAGGTCGGATCTACTCGATTGTCACTTCCAATCATTGTTCGGATAGTTGTTTTAGCCCGACCAACTGTTTCCCACACTTCCTATCGAGCCATACGTCCAGACATTCCAGCCAATCAGCGAATAACCTTCTATTTCACATATCCCCGCTTTCCGTTGAAATCCACCGGCGTACTTGCAAGGTCAGGCGCTCACTCATTCATCCGGGTATAACAAGCAGCGTTGAATTATTGATTGGTGATACGGTATTTAGCGATGGGAACACGTCCCGATCCTTATTTACAGCTAGTGTACGGGGCATGGCTAGGTAAGACGAAACTATCTATTTTTTTTAGGCGGGCGGGCAGGCATCATATTATGGACCAGCGCTTTTACACCTTCAATCAACGGCGCTGGCGGTAGTCACACGTTCAGATGGCGGCAATCTTTTAGATGCCGTGGCTTGTTCCGCCGAATCCAGGAAACCAATCACCTAGAGATGGGGGTACTGATAGTCCTAGCGTAATCCAAAATTGCATAACTCAATTCATCCCATGGCCTTGTTGTAATACCGGAAACGACTTCTTGTCATACCGATGCATAGATATAGCGGATGTATAGAACCAGCTCACAGCCAATCCGAACACCGATTTACACCAAAAACCCAGCCTATGTTTAATCGCTCTACAAACGTAGCCACATCTCACAATGAAAAGCAAAGGCACATGAAGCAGCACAACGGGCAGGCTTCCCAAAATACAACCCATATCTCTATTTTATTTTTCCTCCCAGTAGGCTACGTATTTCTCGATACTAAGACGAATCCTCGATAAAGCCGAAGGATATCATCTTGCTCTTGCTTGCGTAGCAGATTATTCCTCTGGTTTTTTTTCCTTGAGCGAACGCCCACAACGCCCTTCTTGTGTATAACATGCATTTCGCCTAACGGATAATATACTCTCACCCTATCTCATGCTTTTATCGCTTCGTCATCAATTACGTGAGCAGGACAGCATTGACACAACCATCGTTTTCCACATTGTTCGTGATCTGGGCGTCTGTGGGTCATGTTAGCCGATCTAACGTTCGTAGTATTATGCTTAGAATTCTCCTTGCAGAGCTGGAATCCCAGCTTAAGCACAGATAGAACAAAGTGAGAAATATGACATACTATAAAAAGCGTTAGCAACAATCTATTTACGTCGGAATCTAGTTTAGATAGGCTTACCATCGACCCCAAACTACCTTCCCGCCAGCAGTGGTAAGACCCAGCTCCGAGACGTTCACCTGTAGCATGTAAGTAAGATGGCCATACCGAGAGATTTAAAAGAACCTGCTTCAATAATGGTGCCACGAGTGAGCACGCCCAGAGAAGTATAAAGCGGCTGTGACGGATTCTTCTTCACTGATATGATCGGAAGCTGAGTTGTGATCGCCAGGTCCTTATGGGTTACGTTCGCGAATTTATACCGCAAGCCCATAGGACGGATGAACCTTTCCATTTTAACTGGCCGACGTGTGAAATCAGGGCCACTAGAAGCAATGGTCAGCCAGTGTATAGGAGTTGAGGTGATTTTGATGGTTGAGGGCCGTCGAGTCGAAAGCAGGAAATTGACATGAAAAGACAACATGGGCCCAGACGAATGGATCGAGATGTTCCTTCTCCAGTAGAGTTGGTGCCGTGCCACTCTTCCGAGGCCTATGCAAGTCTTCCCCAGTATTACCTGAGTAGCATCAGGATGAGAACAGGGTTGGTTGGATCACGTACACAAAGGTCGGCTTTGTGACCATTCTCTTCCATCCTATCAAAATAGAGTCAGCAAATACCACATACATGATAGTTTGTTTCGAAGGTGGCGAGGTTATATAGAGAAAGCTCTGCGTGATGCGATGTACCAAACATAGGAAACCAGAATAGAGGAATCTTTAGGATGCTCACCTTTATTCTTCCGCTTGCCAGTAGCGACAACTTTGAACATGTCTTCCTGTTACCCGATGAGCTTTGGTAAAGATTTGAGCATCTCTGAGCAGCTTACCTCGCCTAGTGATGGTTAGTGACAAGTTCAACACACAATTTGAGGTAGGAAGCGACTTACTAATGCCTAAATAGCAAAACACTGGGTGTCAGCAAAATCATTCCGCAGTGTGCATTTCAGAGGTCCCACGAGTTAAGGAGAATGTCCGGATAAGCAAGTTTTCTAGTCCGGACATGCGCCAACTATCGCTCTCGCCTCTGTAGAAGATGGGCCCAAGCCTAGCAGATACGACATACCCGACACTTTTGGAATTGGAACAGAATATCTCGCGCTCTAATTTTTGGCTTGGTTAGCTTGAACTCCGATATTGATTGAACCATCATGTCAGCGGTTCAGGGGCCAGCGGCATGGTACCTTCTCTGCACGGCGATTCTTGATGGCGCTGGAAAGGCTCTTCGCCTGTGTAGGGTTATTCCTGTCGAGCAGGTAACTGGGGAGAGGCTGGCTTGGGTCTTTATCGCCCGCGGATTGCACATTCTTCTCCTCCCTATGCGTAAATCCGTCAGCATGTACTCGCCGCTCATATCCGTCTAGCAAGGTCGGCCAGGAGGTTTTCGTCGTGGTGGGTTGACATACAAGGCCTTGATCTGCTTTCGGAGCTGGATTTTATGCTTATGTCGTTCCTGCTGGAACACTACAATACCCCATCAGTAAAGGCAGGCCTACGACAGCTATGCCAGAGGCCACTCACTCTTGGCCTTGAAGCCGCGCAGGTTGGTAGCCTTCGCCGAGATGGTATGCGCCTCTCTGGCCTCTCGTTTCCGTACTCGTTCTTCATGGTCCTTCAGAGACGGCGGGTCAGCAAAAACCGGTATATTGATGATTTTTATGGGGTTGGAGGAGCAGTCGAGAAGCGATGAAGGGTCGTGTATTTCTCAGTGGTGCTTAATGTTCAGGATCCTCGAAGAATCTATGCGTACCAGACGTCTACCATGCTCCTTTCGGTGCTTCTCCATATACCTAACGGGACATCAGTTGGTTACTGCAAAACGAGCGTCGTCGGGACGGGGGTCGAAGGACGGGGACGGGGACGGACTCGTTCTGAGGCATGGCAGCTAGATTCGCCCTCGAAAGGGACTTTGACGCGGGCTATCGTTGTGTTTTCGTTGGGCTCTATTGTCGCTGATGCTTTTGATATCGGGGTTGTTATTGTAATCTATCGAGCGTCAATCGTCGAGGGGTGTTGTCGCTGCTGTCGATTAGCCCGTTCAGTTATCGGTCGGTAGGGACGGTACAACGAGGATTCGATAAACAGCAAAAAATCACTTATCGCATCCAGATCGCATTTCAGGTCCCATCCCGCCACCAGTGGTGGATCGATGCCCCACTCTCCAGGTCCCTACTTGGCACTTGTACTTATGTACAGTTTTCAATCCACTTTCGGCACGCTGCTCACCACCAAGTGCTTACTTACATAATCACCAGACCGAAGAACTCAATTACCTCCCCAACCTAACCTACCAACGTAAGAGGTATGGACCATTATATAATCTACAATTTAGATGAAAAAGACTTTAAACTAAGCTCAATTCATGGTCAACGACATTAAGCAGCCGAGTTGTCTAACCACATGAGATGGCTAAGAATTTCTCAATCAATTCTGGGTTTGAAATTCTTGCAATAACCTACAATCAACATTTCATTCATGGAACAGTTGTCGAAGCTCTTCATCATAGGCCTTCTTATCCGCGAGCTTCATCTGAACTACATCCTCCGAGTTTCCACACCAAAACCTCGACAGGATTTTCTCGACTTCGTCTGTCAGCCCCTTCGGCGGTACCAAATGAAAATCGAGGAGGAGGTACATGGCATTCACTGATAATAGACATTCATAAAACCACACTCCTTTCGAATCCCACATCTCATGCATAATTTGCGAAAGATTGATGTTGTGACCTGCCTTCGCTTTTGTTACTTGCTCTTCTTCTTCTTCTAATATGTGCAGAAACTCTCGCCGTACCTCGTCGAACCGGTCATATTCATCGCCCCTGATCCCATCAACAGAACAACCGGTCAACCAGTATGGCACGGCGAGCATCTCAGCAGGAAGAGCGCACATCCATTCTAGGTCTATCAAGCCCGTAATGTTCCAGTCCTCATCAACCAGGATGTTACTTGCGTGGAAGTCCGTATGTTGAATTAAGAACGGGCCGTTGCGGAGTTCTTTCTTGATATGATTGTGCGAGAACACGCGAAGTAGTGTCTTGACCGCCATCTGGGTGTAGCAGTCGCTCTCATTAAGTGCGGCGTTCGGCTCTCTCAGAAAACGCTGGTCGTGGAAATCGAGCATTTCCGATACAAATGCGTCTGTGCAGCGAATCGTCTCGTTTCTCGCCATCGTCCTCGGGGCGCCATTGTTCTCTAAAATCATCACGCCACAAGTGAGCGGCCGACCAGACAGTGTAACGGTGCCATCGTGATTAAACTGGAAAGACCCAATCTGAGCCTGTGGAATACGCGCGAGGGAAATCATGACACGAGACATTCCCCTAAACAATCTCTGCCTCCGTTCCTTGTCTTCTCTACACTTGCTAAATGTATTTGAAAGCATCTGGCCTGTCTCGGGGCCCAAATTCTCTAGTATCATGTACGCCGGGTAGAATCTCTCGCTCGGTGGATGGCTGACATAGTTAGAAAGCAGTGGAAGTCGAAATAATCGGTAAATAAAGCGCCAGGCGAATCGTGCAACACGACGAAAGAACGAGAGGTGTCTTGCATGGGTAAACTAACTAAGTCTTAGCAGGAGCGCGCCGAGCCCAGGAAGGGGGACTTACATGGCGACCATCCGTCATGCCAAAACCGAACAGGTGAGGCGAGCGAATCTCGGGGCAGTTTTCCTCTATCCATATATACGCCCCCACCTCGCCGCTTAATTTCTCGTCTATGCTACCTGGATACCGGGCTTCGGCAAGCTTGTATGGCATAGGACAGCGGAATATGACGATCGTAGGCGGTTTCCCCGACTTCATCGCGGCCCTTGTCTTTACCGCAACAGGGATGCAAACATTGAAGCCGCCCCGAATCCAGCGTTTCGACGGTAGCACGGCAACAATATCCTCCGCGCCTAGTGCCAAATGATGTCTGATAATAGCTTCAATTGACTTCCTTTGTGCCCATAGCTCTTGATAGAACTTGTCGTTTGCAATCGTGTAGGAGGCCAATTTTATTATATTGTTCTCTGACGTGAGAGCTGAGGAAATGGTAATAGGCTCTCGACCAGCAAGTTCTAGGGTCCGTGGCATGGTGGTTGTGGTGGCTCTAGCTACATAGGGGGAGGGGGCCTGCCGTAGCCGACAGATGAAGCTGTGTAAGATGTGAAGAAAATAGAAAAGACGAAGAGGCAATGTGCATGGATGTAATTCCATAGGCCTCTATCCAGGTATCTAAGACATTTTGCATAGCTTCATCCCTTAGCTCGGCGAGCAAATCTACCTGCTGCCTCATTTATTATACAAAAGAGAGACAATCTTAATCTAGGTGTTTTACCTGGACTAGAATCGCTGTGATAGTGATATTCTGATACCTAGAACGATGCCTTATCCCCGTCGAAGGAACAGACAAAGATATCCTTATTGGCATGGAAATAAATAAGATATCAAAGACAGCAAAGTAGTATCGGGCTTGATTCGGGTCATCAGCTGTTATCCTGCCATTTCGTGAAGGACTTACATGAGCTCTTCCTAAGCTCAGCGACGCTAGCCTACTATAGGTAATCTGGGGCGGCTTAAAGGTGCGATACAATCTACGGAAAAACAGCCTTGTCCCCGCTATTTTTTTCTCAGTAAGTGGGCCTTTTTAGGACTACCTACAGCTCCCGACATTCAATCCCCATGTTTCTTCTATGGCAAGGTCACGCCCACATCAATTAGGCTCGCCGAGTGTGGGAAAATACCGCCAATATGAGTAGACCACTGCTGCGTTCCATCCTGGAACTCCGGGACACCTCTCACACGTCTCCCATTACCACCTGTATTCCTCCTCCCATCGCGCAGTCTATC
>JAPUUL010000807.1:0-13743 GCA_029590625.1 Lasiodiplodia mahajangana
GGAAGCGAGGCCTGCAACCGCTCACGAATCTGTGATATGAACTGACGACTGCGACTACCAGCCTCGTCCTGCTCGGTTGATGGGTCTCCTTGAATCACAACAAAGCCGACCATTTCCGGCCCCTGACCCTCTTGTTTCCGGATGACGACGACAGCATCGCGGATTGAGTCGTGATCGAGAATGGCGCGCTCAACTTCTGCCGGTTCAATGCGATGGCCGCGGATTTTGACCTGTTGGTCCATACGCCCGAAGAACTCTATTTGGCCGTCCCCCGCTCGGTACCGCGCCCGGTCACCCGTCCGATATGCCCTAATGAGCTCGCCATCGATGGTGACTTGGATGAAGCGGCCTACATCGAATGTTGGGTCGGTATATCCCCGAGCGAGGCCATCTCCAGTGACGACGAGCTCTCCCATAACACCAACAGGGACAAGTTGCTGATGCGGATCCATGATGTAAGCCCCTGAGTTGCTAATGGCCCGACCAATAGGAACTCCGTTGACAAACGAGTCATTTTCAGCAACGTGGTAAATTGTACTGATGACTGCGTTCTCGGTTGGTCCGTACGCGTTAAATACACCAGTCTGTACAAGCGCCTGTGCCGCAATTGCATCCTGCCCATCAAGCCTGTCGCCACCGGCGACTAGGACCTCTAGCCTCCCCAATGTGGCAGGGCTGTCGGCTAGACACTGCTTAAGCAATGCAGGCGTAAAAAGGGCCGCCTGAACTTGCTCTCGCTTAAACACATCGTCGAGCTTTTTGCTGTCTAAAGAGGTCATATAGTCAATGCAGACTAGAGTCCCGCCGTTAAGAAGCGCTGTATAGATCTCCCAAGTAGCAGCGTCAAAGGCTATATTAGATAAATGAGCGACCTTTGCCGCGGGCGGGAGCCTCGGTATAATCTCACTCTCCTTCGCAAGCCGTACAATGCTGCGATGCTCGACCATAACACCTTTAGGCTTCCCAGTCGATCCCGACGTGAAGATTACGTGTGCAAGGCTTCTTGCCAAAGGCTTCACAGGAGTACTCACTTGGCCATTCANCACCGTTTGTAATAGGGCGTTCCAACGTGTCGCTGATTCGTACTAGCTCCACATCAGGGAGCCGAATCTCTGGAGCGGTCGCATCCGTGAGGACTAACCGGTGCCCGGGCAACGAAGAGATGATCGTTTCCAGGCGAGCGGTGGGAGATTTCACGTCCAGCGGTAAATACGCGAGGTTCGCCTTCAGGATACCCAGTAAAGCAATGATTGTTTGACATGAGCGCGGTGCCAACACCCCAACCAGTGTCTCGGCCGCCAAGTTACGTCGGCGGAGCCAGTATGCGAGCTGGTCAGATTGGTGATCTACTTCAGCGTAGGTGAGGCGTGAAGACGAGTCCGTGACGGCGAGAGCTTGGGGCCGAGCAACTACTTGCTCACGGAAGACGTCGACCACGCTCGACGCTCGGGGGTATTCCACCCTTTCAATATCAAGAAGGCCCTCAGTTCGGAGCCCCATTAGCCCATCGGTAAGCGGTAGAGCCGCGATCGGAGCCTGGGGTTGATCGAGGCCTCGGTGTAGGATCATGTTAAAGACGTCGACCACGTTCTGAACGGTCTCCAGCTTGAATAGATCCGCCGCGAAGATCATATGGCCGCTTAGCTTGCCGGCTTCTTGAAATAGGTGGAATTCTAAGTCGAACCTAGTCGTTACCGCATTGACGAGGGACTCTCCCTCGAGGCCCTCCAACTCGAACTTGCCGAGGTCCCGTTGAGAATGCATGGCAAAGACGAGCTGCACCAACGGGTTCCGAGAAGCGTCCCTCGAACCAGGTAGAAGTGCCGATACGATACGGTCAAAAGGGACATCCTGGTGTTCGAATGCAGCCGCCGCTGTCGACCGGACCTGTCGCACCAGGCTTTCGAATGTGTCGCTACTTTCGACGGTGATTCGCATACACTGGGTGTTGACGAAGAAGCCAATCATACCCTCTAGCTCTATTCTGTTACGATTGGCGATAGGCGAGCCGATTGTAGCGTCTTCAGCACCAGTAAGACGATGATGGGCTGCACGGAAGGCCGCAAGCAGTACGGCGAAAGACGTGGCATTGTGCGCCTTGCAGAATTTCAAGAGCTTCTCATAAAGCTCTCCCTCGATAGTGACTGGCACGATGCCTGCTTGGCTGGACAATATAGCCGGGCGGGGGAGGTCGGTGAGCAATTCGGCCGGAGAGCTGTCCCCAAGTTGTTTCGTCCAGTACTCAAGCTGACGCTGATGCTCGGCTACCTGTTTCTCCTGCTTTTGCCATACCGCAAAGTCGCGGTAGCTGATCTGTAGTGGCTTCACTCCCGCGAGAGGGTCGTGGCCTCGGAGAGCAGCACTGTAAAATTGGCTGAGCTCCCGGCGTAAGATATCAACAGACCACCCGTCGGAGATGATGTGATGCATGACGATGGACAAGATGTGATCATCTTCTCCTAGACGTATTAGTGATACCCTCCACCCTGCCTCGGATGCCAAATTGAATGGAGTGGTCTGCTCTTGGTGTAATGGCTCGAGGTAGCCGTCGTTCTTGTCGCCCGACATATCGACCACTCTCAACTCTTTCATGCAGCTTGCGTGAACAATTTGCATGCCCACACCATCTTGCTCCTCAAATGTCGTCCGCAAAGTTTCGTGCCTTTGCTCCAGGGCTAGCAGCGCAGTAGTTAGCGCGTCGATGCGTAGCGTGCCACGCATGCGGACGCCGTACGGTATCAGGTACCATGACGCCTCTAATTTCAGCTGCTCTAGGAACCATAAGCGCCCCTGCGCAAATGACTGTTCAACGGGACCGTCGTACGTTGTCGTCGAGATGGGACTATATCCGGATGAGTCTGGACAGATGGTAGCTACGAGACCATCAAGCGTAGGATTTTCGAATATATCGGTTACCCTCAGATCTATACCGACGAGCTTCGCCATATTTACCATTCTCATCGCCGCGATGGAATTTCCGCCCAGCTCAAAGAAGCTCGCGCTTCCGCTGTCAGAGTCGGGATCGAGATCCAAACCTCTAAACCAGAGTTCTCTCAATTTGGTTTCCTTACTACTTGCTGATGAACCAAGCCTCACAGTCGGCTGGGCTGTTACGTTGTGAACTATTTTGTCTAGTAGCTTGCTTGCGATAGATCGAAGCCTTCGTCGGTCGATTTTCCCGGTCACAGTTTGGGGAAGATTATTCATGAGAATGTAGTAGGACGGAATAGAATAGTGCGGAAGAACCTGCTGCAGCTTCGCGTTTATGCCTTGAGCGACACTGCTATCTAGGACCCGTGCATCTGTGTCCTTAGCACCCTTGGAGGATTCAATCAGGAAGGCAACTAAGAGCGCGCCGCCCGACGGACCCGTACGTTTGACAGCTTCAACCACGGGTATGGTATAGCTAGATAATTGCTCTCGTAGACCAGCTTCAACTTCACCGGTCTCCACACGCTGTCCCCGTATCTTCACCTGCGAATCTCCACGGCCGAGATACACGACACTACCATCAGATCTGTAAGAGACGAGGTCTCCGGTTCTGTAGAATTTGACGCCGTCGGATAGGTGTCTGGAAGGATACCAGTCCGGGATCGTCGAAACGAAAGCCGCGCTGGCTTGTGGCGGAGCAATAATATACCCCCGCGCAATTCCTGGGCTTTCAACGACCAGTTCGCCAATGCCACCGATTGGAGCGAGGCGGCTGAACTCATTAGGATCGACGACCCAGAAGTGGGCACCTACTGCCCGACAGATATTGCTTGGGCCAGGACAGAGCGAGTTCACCTCTGTGACACTGCAGATACTTGAGCTCTCGCTCTGACCATAGCCGTTCAAGAGCCGAACTCGCGGGGCCCAGGTGTCTCTGAGAGACGATGACATCGGTTCTCCGACCGACACCAAGGTCTGGAGTCCCGGGACACTATCTGGTTCAATCGTTCCGATGAATGAAGGAGTCAGCAGCGCCCAGTTAACTTCCGACCTTCTGATGAAATCTGGAACATTGTTCATGCGATCTTCGTCGGAAGGAATACAGACACACCCGCCGTGCATCAGCGTCGTCACGATCTCAAGCAGGCACGCACCGAACGCATACGACGCAAACTGAAGAGCCCGAGTGTCCTCATCGATACCTAGCGCGGGGCCAAACTCGAGAGCGCACGACGCGAACCCTCGGTGTTCAATCAAAGCGCCTTTTGGCTCCCCTGTGCTGCCGGAGGTGAAAAGGGCGTAGGCCAAGTCTCGCGGGTTGACCGTCGGCTGAACCCACTTTTCGTCGTAAGAAAGCGATCGGAAAGCGTCATCATCGACCACGACGCAACGGTCCACGACAGCACCCATGGTGTCACGGTGGAGTTTGGAAGTGAGAGCGACTGTAGCGGAAGTCTGCCGACAGATCTGGGCGATCCTGGCTCGGGGACTGGCAGGATCGATAAGGGTATATGCCCGGCCAGCTTTAAGTACGCCGAGCACTGCAGCAACAACCCATTTCGACTTTTCGAAGCAGATTGGCACTACCAGCTGCTCTTGGCCGAAACCGAGTGTTTGTATATGTTGGGCGAGGCGTGAAGTTACATTTTCCAGCTCGGCGTACGTCCACTCGCCGTTCCAGGCAGACACTGCGGTTTTCCCCGGCACGGCAGCCGCCTTCGCGGCAATCACATCGTGGATAGTGACGTCGTTTGCTCGTAAGCTCTTTAAGTTCCAATTCGCGATTTCCGCCCTGTCATCTTTCGTGACAAGGTCCAATTGTCCGACCGAAAGCAGATCAACACCGTGGCTCTGAAATTGCCGGATCAAACCTCCCAGCTGTTTCAGGAAACGACCCATTTGACGGGTGTCGACCACGCTCTGGTCATATCGTGCGGTTAGTAATACCGAATCATCGGCAATATGACAGTGAAGGAGAAGGGCACGGTCGGTAAAGGGGGCAAATATATCTGGCTCTTCAACAATTCGATGAAGCCCAGGACTCGGCGCCTGTGCTACGTCACCAGTGGTGACTAGCAGAATAGTCTGGAATTCACAAGCAGCAGACCCCTCGCCTCCAGCGTGACGGATTTTGCCAAGACCCACGTGTTCAAAGTCGCGCATAGCATTATCGAAGGCTGTTACCGCTCCAATAACATCCGACACGAACTTATCAGGGGCACAAAGAACGCGCATAGGCAATAGTGCTCGTTTCGGGCCATCAACTAGGTGCTCTTCTTCTTCTAACATACGAGGTCGCTCAGTGATGACACCAAAGAGCGCCTGCGAAGCTAGTGTCAATCGAGATAGGAGCACCGCGAGGCTTGCTCGGCAGACAGCTGTGCTAGAATATATCTGCTGTGTTGTACTCGGGTACGGAATACGATGCTCTAGCTTCGTATCGGGACGAGGCACGGCGAGTTGGGGCGGCAAGGGCGGGAATACGGAGGCACTCAATTCATCAAAGTGATTCTGCCAAAACCGAACCGCGTCCTCAGTTCGCCCGGCTGGAAACTTCCTTGATATTCCAAAGTGAGTGGAATATTGTACTTCCCCGCCATCATACGCCGCGAGAACCCGTCGAAGGGTACGCTCTCGTAGGGCTTCATCGACCAGGGCGTGGTTGAATGTCCAAATGAGAAGTCTCTGCTCTTCGCCCCGGCCCCCGAGGACATATCGATTGCAACGAGGCCCAACCATAGCGGCGCCAGCCTCATCTTGCACCACCGGCTCTATCTCGTCGAAGCACGTCGCATGTGCCCACGCAAAATAATTCTCTGCCAACACAACCTGGAAAGAGCCCCCGGCTTTCGACGTAAATGTACAGGTTCGCAAGGCCGTAGTCTGGCGCACAACCTTCTTCCAGGAAGCAGCCAAGTGTTCAATGTCAATGCCTCTGGGAATCTCATAGACGGCGTGGCCGATACCTCGTCGCCCATCTTCGATAGCACAATCTATTACATCGCGTTGGAATGGAGTACACGGTGAGATGTTCTCGATTGCATCTCGTTTTAAGCCGAAGCGCCAAGCTGCCTCATTGTAAAGGCTGTCAAGATGCTCGCCGACGCCGTCAGATGCGAAAGATGCTGTAACCGCCGCCATGCTGTTAAGTGACGCCGCGACGGCCGTGTAAAGGCAAATGTTTGAATTTTCGTGGTTTATAGATTGCTTCCATGGAATCACAGTGATTTACGGAATCGGGAGTCTATTTACATCGCCATCTCTTACACTGTCCTTTCTCGATTCCAAATTCTTAGCAGGCATCGTGCCGTAAGAGATATTACTGCATCCACTGTATCGTACATGTGTCCCGTTGCCGCAATGTACAGGTAATCCATTACGATGCTCCAGGAGAGAGTCGTGAAACTACTTGCATGCACACCATTCATGGAAAAGCACTAAAAATACTTCATAGGAATACTGTAGCAAATATTGTTTATTGATAGTTTAGTAGTTGAGCCCTAGTTTCCTTCCCTCGCGGATCGACTTTCGCTTTGGACTCCTTTTGACCTCTTTTAGCAATTACAAGATCGCCTGACATCCGGCAAACGCGAACGACACCATCGCTAAGAACTCTGCCGCGAAGATTGTCGCGGTTAGCATTAGCGCGGATGATATTAGCGTTCCTATCACGAATTACTATGAAGTGTTAGGATTCAGCCCTTGAACAGTGAATGGCTCGCTGCGCTTGTGGCTTCGGATAGATCCGAGATCCCGATCTTCCGAGCTTGCGAGCTTGCGATTTTCCGACCTTACCTAAAACCTCAACCCCAGACCCACAGGAAGGTCTCAACTTGGCAAGGCAAACGTAACACACAGTACATATAGGGGGTTCTAATTTCGGACGCCGAAACTAGTCTTGAAGACTTCCTCAGCTCTTGGAATATCCTTTTTCCCCTGGAACACTCGTTGGACTATAAGTTTGATTCTTTTCTCTGATTATCCCAATTGTAACCACTCTTCTACTGAGACTGNCATGAGCTACCAACACCCCAGCACTTATACACAATCCCCTTCGTGTTAGTAGGAGAGCTCCTTGCACGACTTCGCTTCTCCAACATGACATCAATACCGACGATGAATATAGTAACTGTGATAACCTAATATATGCCTAGTTGACCGGAGTATCTCATTCACGAGGCCGAAACGCCGCCCTGCCATTGCCGAGCTGTATGTCCGAGACCACGCCATAGTTGTGATAGTTGTCGGCATATATAGTATCCGCAAGACAAGCTCAATGTACTTGTCGGGGCTCTACACTACTTCAGTCACTGACCATGACAGGTGGGGTCACAGGTCTTCAACATCTGGGTCTTTAACCTAGGTATTCATATTATCTACAGCACATCACAGAGCGCACATGGTAGGTAGTAGTAATGCTTCTATTGGGGGAGCATGAGCTTTTCGGCTAACGTTTTCTACGAAGCCGGTACTAAGATAGTGTAGCATGGCTTCAAAGGCCAGCCTGGAACTGCCCAGGATTAAAAATAATGAAATCTAAGAAACGATAACCAAATCAACGGGGGGAAACACCCATATTATAGTAATCCATTATTGGCTACTACTAAAAATAGCCGAGGTACTTGCTACACATAATACGTTTATAGAAAGCTAAAATAGCATATTCAAAGGATCACCTCTTGTGAATAGTCTCGGCAAAACCTAAAGCTAAACCTAGTATATCTTGAATGCCTTCTCTCTTGACGCCCCAGCTTCAGCACAGACGGAACTTCGTCGCCAAAAACGTATGCGAACAAGGCCCTCGGGCCAAATGTCAGTCCCTAGCCCAATTTCATATGTCTCCTTTAGATGAAAAATAGGGATCTATTATGGCAATTTTTCTCGAGTTATAGAACCGTATTCGTACCAGTTTCCTTTCCACCATCCCCCCGCAATGTATGGTTTCTCACTGAGTCTGCCCCATAGCTTCTATAAGGTAGCTTGAGCCGGTCCTAGCGAAAACGTGCCCG
This sequence comes from Lasiodiplodia mahajangana, assembly GCA_029590625.1. NCBI lineage: Eukaryota > Fungi > Ascomycota > Dothideomycetes > Botryosphaeriales > Botryosphaeriaceae > Lasiodiplodia > Lasiodiplodia mahajangana. The sequence goes on from JAPUUL010000807.1 coordinate 7,941, forward strand.
GGTGTCACGGGGCCTCTGCTACGAATGGCAAGGTATGGGTAGGTCTTGAATACTTGTTGACGCACGAGGAACTCCAACTACTACTTCTGATGGCTAACTACCTATATACAAATACCCCCTTTGTTCTTGTACCCTTAGGGGCGGCGGTATGTGGCCATGGGTAGCCGTGGTCATGACACCGGGGTCTGGCCACGAGACCCGTTCCCCGACCTGTAGCCTGGCGTTTATGAGAGGAAGACAAAAGGGGTATAATGTTCGTGGTATGCTCTCTTGGAGGGCTTGTCTTTCGCTTTGCAAGCTTTGGCCCGCTTGGAAAGGTTTGGATATGAACCAAGTATATGAATAGGCTGCCGTAAGATTATACCATCGTTGTGATGCATAGAAAGCCCTACGTACAAGAGAAGCTCACTACAGACCCGTATTGCTTGAACCCACCAGAATAGTCTTGGGAACCCGTGGCCGTACGCCCATCAAGAATCTTAACAGCACACTTGGCGAGTGGTTGAGAACAAACGTAAAGCACTAGGCAGAAACCAATACCAATAATCCACGTCCAATCGGATGTCTAGCCGAGGAGAAGAAAACACGCACAACAGTATTTATTCATAGAACGGCGAGAGTCGTATATGTAGCCGAAACTATTCCTCTGACTCCCAATTAATTCAGGTTGCTACGAACACTTCGGCTTGATTTTGGAGACATGGGACAATGATCTGCAAGGTCGGCAGTTCTCAAGATATTCACTTTAAATCTTACATTTCAAGCGCAGCCAAAGAAATACGAGACGTATTGTTGTTATCTTCGGCTAACCAATAAGGCTCGCCCAACTCATAATGCGCGACTAATCACAAAGCGCAGTTAACCCGCAAGGCGCAGCCAACCAAGGCTACGGATCGACTGGCTATACCGGGTGGACAAGTCATTGTGCCACCCAAACAAACAAACACCACTAGTCGCAATTGTCAACATAAGGCTCCCGGAATTCAAGACGCCCAAAGGAATTACACCACCCTGTGAGATGCCCATGATGCAGACACAGCTACTCTTCCCGCATCAAATATCTCCGCACAGGTTGAATTCAGATAGCCGATCCCCTCATACTGAGACCCATCGGCGCCAAGTATGACCCGGGTGCCTACACCACCTGGAATCCAGGCGGCATCTAGCGATAACCTAGATAACGGAGGAGAACACATTCGGGAAGCATGGGAAAAGAAGGGAGTCCTGTCTATTGGTACGTCCATTATGCAACTATCGAAAAGTTATGAACCTTACGTCCTGCGCTTATTTATCCCGCCATTAGTCAATCTAGACTTATAGTTATAAGGATACCAACATAACAGTACTAATAAATCTATGTTAGATGGTGGTGGGTTAACTAGAATCTACATCAGCCTGCTCCTTTTGAGAGCCTTGATGAACGAAATCAACAAATTTGAGAAATCAGGCGATGCTTCAAGCAATCACCACGCTATAAGGCCTTGCGATTACTTCGACTATATCGGCGGAAGTAGCACTGGAGGGTAAGGTCTCCGTGTACCAACCTTCCGAAATTGGCAGACAAGCTAAAAACAAATACCTAGGCTTCTTGCAATTATGCTCGGCCGTCGTAAGGATTTCTCGGAGCTATTTTTTTCCCCTTGAAGCGATTTCTAGCGCAGATACCCCCCTTTCGGCGGAAGTTGTGCCTAGAAACTCCCAAGATTCTCCTGAATTAGGCCCAAGATGGCAATAACTAACTCCGAGTTCCCTAGTCCGTATGGATGTCGATTCATGCATTGACGAGTTTGAAGCAATTTCGAACAAGCTATTTTCACCTACCCGGTTGTTCTCTTGGAGGTGGTTCAATAGAAAGAAATTCGATACGCATTTGTTTGAGGAACAATGTAGAAGGGTCATCAAGGCGCACCCCATTGTCGGGGGTACGGGTGACCAAGAAGAGTCCTTCCCCAGTCCACGAGATGTTTGCCAAACGTCAGTATGTCCGTTCACTTTAGTACTCTCCGCTAAAAGCTCCCAGAATCGTAATGACGGCGATGCGAAATAGGTCCGACTATCTTGCCGTTGAACAATCATACCTCTTCCGCACCTATCAGAACCCCTTTGTAGCAGGGGGTAGTAGAGAGGTCTGCGGCCCTCCAATTTGGCAAGTAGCTAGAGCAACTTCCGCCATGCCAGCATACTTCAAGGCCATGCCAATAGCGGGAAACGACTTTATAGACGGCGCGTTCATGAGAAACAACCCTAGCGTCAAGATCTACCGGGAGGTTAAGGGAATAGCCGGACACGTCGACACCCTCGTCAGCCTTGGTACTGGGTCCCTAGGGACAGCGAAGGTCGGGCTTTTCAAGCCAGGCTTTTTCAGCGTCATTGTGCCTCACATAAGGACGGCATCGAAATTAAGAGGGTATTCAAGAAATAGCGAGTTTGTGCATGCTGAAATGCAGGCCATCACGAAGTATGCGAAGAACAGTTATTATCGTTTCAATGCCCCATTGGATCGGAGGGAGTGGCGCCTCTACTCCTGGACAAAACCCCGGGATGGTGTATTCAAGCATTTGAGAGCTATTGTCGAAGAGCATCTACAACATCCCGACGTACAGGATGATCTCCGGGACTGCGCGAGGGAACTTGCGGAGCGACGAAGATTGAGGGCACTCGACGTTACAGCATGGAAAAAATTCTCCGCATAGGCTGATCTAAATGGCGTCTAGTGTGATAGTGTGGGCATCTGGGTACCAGGGTAGTCTGTAAGGGGCCTCGATATGGGGTTTACGGGAAGCCGAATTTAACCAGGAAATAAGTGCCCATCCAACATAGGCACAATGTCTGCAAATTTCATGTATCTTCGACCATCTATATTGAACAAGATTGGCCATTGTATTGAACAGCTTCAGATGTAATGTGAAGTGATGTATTCGAAAAATTCACCACCAATTATCTTCGAACTTATGACGTGCCTACACGTTATTCCTATCTTGTTGACAATATTACCTGTTTAGTAAAAGTACTGCCTCGTCAGTCAAAATGAGTCCTCACAACAATATCGAATGTGGCATACAGGCCTTAGCTAGGGCCGCCGTATCATCTGTATTCATTTCATCAACTTAACCTTCAAGCATTCTGTCATAAATACTAAACCATGAGAGACGATGTTAGTCGGATGAAGGGGCGAGACGGTCGAAGATAAAAACGACAACCCGCTAGCATTATACAAATAATTTAGAGCTGGTTTTCGAAGCTGAGTAGCGAATTTTAGCGGCGAAAAGCCATCGTAGCGCGATCGGGCCAAATATATAGCCTTCTTAGAACACGACTAAATTATAGCCTTCCAGATAGCCATTTTTGTTTTTCACAAAACCGAATTTATTATTTTGGTACAAAAGAAACATTGCGGTCGATTGCCTATATATCCAAACAATTGCTTATACCAAAAACATTACCAAACATTTCATCCCCGAGAGGCTTCACAACAGCCACGGAATTAATCCTTACCCACCCAGAAGGTTTACAAGCTCCACTAACCGCTTCGTTGAATTACTCTCAAGCTCACCTTCCATCGTAGCTGGGGAGATGAAGCGATGAGAGCAAAACTCGGTTAGCTTGACACTTGACTTACCCGAGACGACCCTCCCGAGGAAGTCAGGGTTAGCAATAGCCAGCAACTTGAGATGGAGGCCTTCCGGTGGCATTGGTTTTTTATCCGCAACGTCGCGGATGCTCACGTACTCCTTGATGAATACCTTACCTTCCAGTCCCTTGCCATTGTGCGAGTAGATGGGAACACAGATAACGTGTTCACCGAAAACCTTGACGACCACCATCTTTCTGAATTTGCTGTGTACAACACCGAAAGGCGTTGCAGTCTGGTACGGGTCGTTTATCGGTATCCAATTCGCTTCGCTCGAACCGGCGGTATGATGAGGTGCGCTAAAAATGACACCTATCCTGTAGCTGGAAGCTGGGTGGACACGGTCACTATCTCGCAACGTCGCCGAATTCCCACCCCACATCATGCCCTGAACGAACCCCCATTCTTTTAACTCCTTAGCTCGTTTCTGAGGATCAGGGCCACCGATGCGTAGCGTTGTCTTTGGCTGTGGGGGAGTCGGCCACTCGCCCTTTTGTAGAGTCTGAATCTGCTCATCGTAGTTATCGAGCTCGTCCTGGAATGTAGAACCTAAGTCGGAAAATGCGACACTAGATTGGGACATGTCAGTTGGGGGCAGAGCCGAAGCATCACTCTCACTAGCTCTTGAGATGTATGTTCGACGGTGCTCTTGTGTCTTCTGATGACGAGAGACCGTCTCCTTGCGCCTGCGGTAGAGCCGCACTCGATCGTAGTGATCTTGATCTATCTTCGGACTCCATCTATCTAGAAATGACTTCTCTCCTTGGACGGTCCCCGGCCGGGATCCTACTTTAATATGTAGGGATGGTTTCGCAATTCGCGAGGTGGAAGACCGTGCTACCGGAGCCATAGCGTGTGTTTGTGGTGAGAACTAGGAGAACTAAAGACAAAGTTTGTTAAAAAGGAATAAGCAAACACCAGTGACGCCGTTTGCCTTGATGAATGAGTGTATGAATTTGAGGAATCCAATGTAACCCAAATTGCTGCCCAGTGCCGCCCTATTTATTCCTCGCTTTCTCTAAGCGATGTTCCTAAGTTCCCCCTACTACTATATTGTTGTTAAAACACAAAAATCACAAAGAACAGTATCAAGGGCTTTGAACCCTGTCAAGTCGATAGTTAACCTTTCTTTCACCAAGGAACAAGGACACTGGCGAACAATACGGCTGATTGTCGACTTGGTCGAGGGGCACACTTTGTCTCTTGTTTCGCTGTGCCCTATTTATGGTAACATGAGCATGTCCGGGTTAGGGGGCTCGGAGTCCTCATACAGCTCCCTCTCTAACGTGAAAAACACAACAATAATCAAGTGGCTTGAAGAAGTAGAGGTCGCGATGGCGGGGGATAAAGCTGAAGCACCACAGATATCGAAGCAGGATTCTTCGAGCCACGCCCATCAATCTATGCCGCCAGCCATTCCGGCGCGACATCCTCTCAGGGGAAGCGGTCAGTCCGTGCCACCACCTATCCCAGAGAAGAATCCACTGCGGTACAAAGACAACAAATAGGATCTTCAATAGGCTTTGTTATCGCCCGTTCAAAGACAGTCACTCGTTGCCTAGCAAAAGGGGCGATGGTGAAAAGATAGGAATGGAATAGGTCAAAGCTACATCTGGAGACTAAGAAGCACCACAAATAATGAACTATTCCGTAGACTTCATCACCGTAAAGCAATAATGCTACACTCACTATAGTACGTAGGCCCACGAATTGAAACCTTGTATTCATAACTATTATACTACTAACTTTTATATCTCTTTCAAAGTGACCAGTCAAACCTCGCACTTACATAGGACTATCCACTTATATCGCCGAGACATGTCGTTGGAACCGGGGGATGACCTTGGTAAATTTCTCCGGATCATCCCGTGCCCCATCCTTCCAATACTCGTACTCAATCCACGCGTTTTCGGGCATCTGCTCCTCCATGGCGGCCATCCAGTTTCCGAGATCCGGCGACAGCGGGATGACGCCCGTTTCTAGGACGTAAATATCCCAGAGCTTCAGCAATTCCTTTAGCTTGCCCGGCTCCTGCTCCGCGAGATCATGCACCTCGCCCGGGTCCGTCGCCAGGTTATACAACTGCCAGCGCTCGGGGCCTTTCGGCTTGGGGATGAAGACGATCTTCCAGTCGCCGTTGCGGCAGGCGGCTCGCCCGCAGGTCTCCCACCC
>JAPUUL010000808.1:0-13742 GCA_029590625.1 Lasiodiplodia mahajangana
CGGTGTGCGTCATACTGTTGAAAAATGTCGGTGTTGTCGGAGACAGGTACGGGCAGCCACTGCGACCTTCTATTGTACGGATTCTTGTTACATAATATTGTTCGATTCGTTATAGCGGATATCCGCTCGCTCTTTTCTGCGTCGTGCAGTTGGCTTCATTTTAAGCATGGCGTGGCGTTCTTTTTTTGTTTTGTTTTTTCCCCCGACGTTCGCAGGTGCGCCGGCACCTTCATTCATTATTGTGGTGTTCTGTACGGACTATTTGTCACTACTTTGTTAGTACCTTAGAGATGGATACGAAGAATGAGTTCATGGGAATTGGTTTCTTGGATGTTGGTCTGGTATGCCGAGGGGGAAAGGGTATGGAGTCCAGAGGCCACTGGCACGGCGTTTAAGGGGGCGGGAACCTGATGGACGGTGTAGTATAGTAACTGTGATATCAAACCGCAGCTGTGTGGGTGTTTGGGTGGCTACCAAAAGGATCTAATGCATGCTTGTATTCGTTGATTTTTACCTTGAATGGGATGTGATATGCTCAATGTGGCTCGACTGAAAGTGTACATTGTAGGCTCTAAACTTAGTAGTAGTCATACATGCCTTGATATCTAAGTAGGTAATCGTTAAGGCATGAAGCACCAGTACAGTTACACATGCATAGACGAAGTTCAATCGCCCAACTTTACCAACGATTGTTATTCGCTGATGATAATAATACCATAACCTACTACGAGCTTTCTATTTGAGCGCTACCCGCATTCGACGGACATCCGACATACTTTTTTAATTCCTCGATTCCTTTTCTTAACCGTAGAATCCATCATTAATAGACCACTTCCTTTCCTCCTCGGTTACTTTCGATATATATATGTATAAATTATACACGCGCGTAGATAGCAAAGTAGATTTAGACATAGAACCAGAGGCTGCTCCATGAATTCACAACCGGGTTTATGGAGTATCGGCATCCGTCCCATGACGGCCTCAGACCGGGTCCGTGTCTCGGGGGCATGAGTACCATAATCTAGTTGGGCAGGTACTCTGCACTGTTTAGAAGGAACGGATCACACGGACTACAACTAAAACTGTTGGACCCCCTGTACTGTACTAGAGACCATACCTTTTACAACAATCAATATACTACGGCTCGGCCATTTTCTAATCTAAGTAGGTATACTAAAATACACTCCCGGACCGCTCCGTACCTTAGATCGGGTTATTTTAAAACTTAGCGGCCGTCGCATTGCCGTGGGGCACACCGGCCACCCCACCCATCTAAATATCTAAATTTATACTGCTACTGCTACTGCTACTGCTACTGCTACCGCCACGCCCACGCCCAGCCTACACGTAGCTGAAAGTCCTTAGCTCCAAGTACAAGCCACGACCACTGTTACACGTAGTCAATCCATCCCCGATCCCTCTCTCTCTCTCTCTCTCTTCATGTGTGTGTGTGTGGAACAATTCGGCCGAAAGGTGACTCCAAGAATTGTATGTAGCCATGGATGAATTGTGAGACGGCCGTATCCAGCGGATTCGAGATCGCCAATGCCAACAACAGACCCGCCATCCTCAGANGCTGCCGACCGCACAGCCGCAGCTTCTCGTGAATCGAACGAAACTCCCTCGGAAGACGCAAAGACGCGTCGTGATTTGCAAAGGCNAGATACTCCAGGTGCTCGAGCACATCCGGTTCAACCAGAGCAGCTATTTGAACCTGCGGCGTGAGAGATGGGGCGTAACACATGACATTCCCCAAGTTGCCGAAAACATCTGGGCCGACGGTCCCGACGCTGGACAGAACGCGGCACCGGCGCATTCTGGGCCAATATAGACCCGGGGAGGCGGTTTCTCGAGAGCCTCATCCCCGATCCCACGCGCCTAGAGAACGTCCATTCCGTGTTCAGGAGATGGGTTACAGAGCCGACCAGGTTTTCCGTGCCTTGGAGCAACGACTTTCTCGTCAACCCCAAACTCACCGAAGAGGACATCAAAAACGACGACTATCCGTGGCCGGAGAAATGGCAAATATCACCCTTCTGGGACTTCTGGGATTATCAATACGAAAATAACGACCTGAAGGGTAATTGTTGGAGCTTTGTGACCTGTGCTTTGCCAAAGGAAAAAGAGTTCGGCGATCCGTTTAACATGAAATGGGTTTCTCCCGATCCTGACGAGGTAATAATACCAAATTAAACAAGCCTGTGATTCCCACGCCGTCTGACGTGATTCGATGTAGGATTTACTAGAGACATTCAGATCTCATGAGGACACAAGTGGCATTATCGCGTTTGTAGTACCCAATCTCTTAGTATAAACACGGAGCCTGATACGTATCCATATGGCATAGTCAATTCGTTACCAGCCGGTTTTCTGATACCATCGATCTAAACAACGCCGCGGCCATTCTTTCCCTCGTCCGGGGATATAGCCAGCCCTTTTACGGCCCGGAATTTCTGCACGGACATATGTCGAGATGGCGGGAGCGGCCGACGAGCGCTCGATGTGACATGAGGTTGCTAGGCTCATATCAAGAGCCTATGCAAGGACATCCTCAAGCCTCTCCCCCAAGGCCGGGGCAGGAGGAGTATGCGAGAATCCATGCAATGCACAGCGGTATATTCATGCACTATATGCGGTCTTTTATTGTTATCCATCCCGACGAAACGGCAACCCATACCAACCGACACACTCTAGGGTTCAAGTGTCTTAGGGAGCGGGTAACCTTCGAGGGCTTCTACGACGGTGCCATGACCAACCTAGTTGAGAAACGCTACTCTACAGTGCTCGGGATACTTCCACTACAAAAACCCGCTGGCCATTACGCATTGGTCTCGATATGCGACGGCCAGCAGTGGGACGTCCGCGCGATGTTTGAAGGAAGTCCCGGTGGTAGGGCCTGGTCTGAGCGCGACGTCGGGACCTGGAAGAGATATGGCATCTACCCAGCAGGGCTGTATACCGGTGTCTCCATGTTCCAGATTCAGATTTGTGTATTTATCGATTCGTGGGAACGAGACTGGATGTCCACCATCGCACGGATTGACGAAATGGTCTCCCTCAAAGTGAGCATGAATGATCCCGGCTTGACTTGACATGACTTGGAAAGGAGATGCAGACTAACACTTCAAGTTCGACGTGCTCGATGACGACGCTCGCCTAAGGGACTTAGTCCTTGGAAACAGGGCGGATGCCGCTGTCTTGTACTTCAAGGTGATCCAGATCCTGAACAACTTTTCCGATACGGTGCGCGCCGCCCCGTCGTATTTGGATACCCTATCACACAATGTCCGCAATCTGCACTCTTTTGACTACTGGTTCGAGGAATCGTACCCGCACACCGAGGCTGTCCAGCATATCCTCGAGCACAATTGGAAAATCGTGAGAGATCGACAACGCGACGCTTCCAACAGAATCCTCGCGAAACTGGAGCGGACTACTAATGAGGTCAAGAGCCTCCAAAGTGGGGTGAGTTGAGACCATCCGTGGATTATTGTTGTCGTATCCTAGCTCACGAGAAAACAGCTCTTCAACGTCCAGTCCATCACCGAAGCCCGAAAAAGCAGGGTCCTGAACAAGTATCTGCTCGTCTTCACGATCGTCACCATCTTATTCCTCCCTCCCACGTTTGTCGCCGTAAGTCGCAAGCCAAGGCTCTCTCTACACCCGCTGGCAACGCGGACTATCCTAACGCTGTGGTATCATAGACATTCTTCGGCATGCATATCTTCGACGCAAGTACAATCGACACCACTCAAAGAATCTTCTGGGTCGTTTTGGGTGGTTTGTCAGGCGGGACCTACCTCGTTGCCGCCCTTGGTTTATTCAGCTCCAACTTCTCGGCTGAGGAGAGGAAAGACTGGAAAAGAAGTTTCAGGGAAATCATCAATATTCTACCTAGCAACTTGAATTTCTTACCTCGTAACCTCGGGGCCCTGCCTAACGATTGGGCAACTTGGGTGAAGAATAACCGACTGCGGAAAAGGGAAAAGGCGGCCTCTGCCCCCCCTAGTTCTGGAGTATAAGTAGTCACTACAGAGGCTTGTAGACGTAGGAAACCTCGAGCCTCTCCAACTTACCCGAGGCAGCGCTGAAAGAAAGATTAACTACTTGTGATCGAGGATCATAGACGGCTCCATCATTTTTATTGGTTTCTTTCATCCATTCCCATGTGTATTACTATACTCACCCGCGCAATAACAATGGTCTATTGCCTACTCCAAGAACGGAGCCCCTGACATTTTGTTAGACAGTCTAATTCCTCAACGGTAGCAATCTTACAAAGCAACATATTAGTCAGTATGAGACGCCTTTTTAGGTTTACTATTAAAGCTCCCGGTGAGCTGTTTAGCTTAGCCCAGGCCCCTTGCGCACAATTAGTAAGAATGCCAGTTTTTCCAAAAGACTATATGAACACGCTCTGCACTCGTCGGAGTTGATCCGAGTCGTTGCGTATGTCTAGGCTACAGCTCCTATATGAAGGCCTTCATACGATCCCCATGAAGTCTCCTCTGCTCTAGGTATTTGTCTCATCGAGCCAAGTAAAAAGCCGTGTTGACATCCTCCCTCTCTCTAACTACCCTTTCCTCTGCGTTACCTCCAGCATGGTTGTACCTCATCCCATTATCCAGGCCAGCCACCAAATATGATAAATCAGCAATCAAGCAACTAAATTCATATCTCCCATCGTTACTAAAGCGAGTAAATAGCCCCAACACATGATGGCATCAAGAATTCCATGCATAGGTAGATAGATTCAAACACCAAGTTATTCTTCACATCACCCAGTCAAGGCATAGCATGATGATGTAGTATTCCGCAGCGAGATTCTCACTTAGCCTCTGTATTCGTACTCGCCCGGAGTGTTCTCCCGACTCCCTCTCTTCGCATGACGACGATCTAGATGGGTAGGTGGTACAGTCTTCTCTTATCCTTTCTCGCCACTTGCCCCTATCGCTTTCAATCAACTCGCATTACCCCCACAACGTCTGGGATCAAATCCACGCCGATCATGTTCACTGACGGGACAGTCCATCAAATTATTCCATCTTGTCCATATTAAATGCTTTCTTTCTTTCCCCCCCCTCCATTATTATCGCAGTCGTCACAACACGAAACATGAGGAAAAGGTCAGGTCAATAGCCAAAAGCTAGTGTCTGCACCCGTATTTTTCCAGAGTTGCTTGTTGCCCAGCTAACTAGAAAAAGGCAATTACGGAGGAATACAAAGGCGGAAAAGACATGGGGGAATCGAAAAAGAATGCAATAAAATAACGCCTAGAACTCCAAACTCGAGTTCAGCTAACAACGCCGAGCGTCGTTGAACAGCAAAAGAAAATAGTGTGGTATAGTGCAGTCTTGTTTTTTTTTATCTTCCGGCGGCTTAGTTCGCGAAGGCTCGTTCTAGTGGTATCATAGACAGCTGGAAAAGAAGATTCAAGGCTCGAGATGAACGGGTATATGAACCGACATCGACAGTTTGAATGCCGAGGCCTGGGCAAACGAGATGGGATATAAACAGATCGAAAAGACAGACCCAGAATGGAGAGCTACAGTGTATTATGGTATAAGTGTTGGAATGCGTGGTAAGTGACCGCACCGCTCGTGTATCCGTGTACTATGGCCCCAAGTACCGTCCCTAGCGGCGTGTTGCAGGTGGCGGCGTTCCTGGGGAACCGGTCCCTTCCATGTTGCCTGTCAACTCAGCAACACGGGCTTTGATACGGGCTACGCGAGATTCGATAGCTACGGATTGTCAGTCTATGGGCGCAAGGGGCGAGATGGTATTGCATGGATGGATTGGCTTACTCTCTTCCCCACTGGTTTCGTCGTCGCCATCTGTCGTCTTGCTATACCCACCGCGGCTCTGCTCCTCACTTTGGCGCGCAGCCCGTTCAGCGGCATTCTTTCGAATGGCCGCCCATCGATCCTGTGTCGCAATGACTGGCGAAGGTGCTGCTTCTCCCCCCCATTTCGGGCTCGACACCACCGGCGTGGCGCGCGATAGGGGGAGGAACAGCCTCGTCGTCACTTTCGACATCAGGAGGGGCAAAACGCCGGCTGGTCTGTTAACGGGCCTTGGTCGAAGCGCGAAAATTCATCACGTGCTTCATCGGCTTCTTGCGTATTGATGCGTGAAAGGTCTTCGTCGGCGGCAGGGTCGTAAACGGGCTCACGTCTGTCTGCGGGAACTGAAAGTTGAGTGGGTGTCTTATCATCCTCTGTACGTACCGAAGGTGCCTCACGGATGGATTCGTTGATCGCAGGTTGAGGACGGGGTGTTTCGGGTACTGGAGACGGAGCACGAGCGGGCTCGGTTGGCTGGGCCGGCTCACTAGCCAACATGTTGCTGATGTCAGTAGTGGCATTCTCGGGCAGCTTGGACTGTCTATTCTTGCGACCAAATAGTTTTCTAAAGCCACCGGTAGGTTTTTCTCTTGCTTGTGAAGTTTCTTATGCNTTTTGCTCTCGGGACTACTAGTGCCAGGTTCGGGGGACATCATGGTCTGGCGGGAAGCTTCTAAGTTGTCTTCTTCCTGTGGTGAGAGGGGGTAACGGAGAATCACGCCCAACCGGATCGGGTCGCTCGGCCGGGTGGATATCCTCGTAGTTCTTCTGCGGAACAGCTGGCGCTTCGTCCTTCGTGATTGTCGGCGACTGTATAGCAGGAGGTTGGGGCGAGAGAGGTTTTTCGGGGACTTCTGGCTTGTAACCATTCCCGTTTGTCGTGCTGCCGTTGGCTTCGTTGGCCCCGTTAAGTGCTCCCAGGCCACGTCCGGCATTTATGTTACCGAGATACGCTTCTCGAATAGCGTCCTTATCGTACTTGCTGGCCCATTTCATGGCTGGAGAAGCCTCCTTCATTATGACAGGCTGTAGAGTCAGGACACTATTAGTTCTGTCTGCCGAAATATCTGCCTCAAGCCGCCCACGTCTCTCCGGCAATTGCTCTCGTTGCTGCTGCTGTTGCCGTGCGCTGAGTTCCTGTGCCGCGGCTTGGATTCTCGCCTGCTGGTCCGGTCCGATGCTAGTTTTGCTGGTTATGCTTCCACCGGCAACACCTGGGTGAAGTCGGTCGTTTCGGTCAAAAGCACCTTTACTAGTGGACTTGCTACGCGAAACACCTCTACCGCGTCTTGTCCAACTGAAAAAGCCCTTCTTTTCCGCAATGTAAGCACCGGCATCAGGCTCCGGCGCAGCTCCCTTAACCATTTCTTCCATGACGAGCCATTTCCCAGAGCGGATGGCCGTCTCGATCACGGCACATCTGCCAAAAGCCGATTTTCGCTCAGCCGTCTCCTCCGGAGCTAGACTGCTCATCCAAACCCACCAGAATGCCTCGTCGATATCAAATCGGCTAATACTAGCTAGCTCGCCAGGCTCAAGTTGTCGCTGCGACTCGAGTCGGGGTCGATGGGACTGTGAACTCCGCTGCCGGACGTTTGTCTCAATAGGCGGTAAGACCTTGTCGGGCGGCAATAACATGTTCGAGTGCCCGGAATCATCAACAAAGCCTGAAGACAAGAAGTCGGCCCACGAGGGTGTCGTCGGTCTCCCTAGATTCATTCCAGATGCCGGCGTGGCCCGTAATCCCGGGGATTGAGGGAAATCGATCCTCACGGACTCTTCGTCTTCTTCCACCTCTTCCAGACTGCCGCCAAATCCAATATCCTCAAATCGCGACCAGGATGCATCGCGCAAACCGGTGGAATGCTTGGAACTAGATACGTGCGATTGATTCGCTAGCGAGATGGCCTTGAGGACTCTGCGGCACTCTTCGGTCAGGGCTTCTACCGGGTCTTCATACTCGGAGAACTCTTGCAAAGGCCTGTCGTCTTCGCGATATTGGAAGTGGCTGGCACGGCGAAGCAAAGCAAAGGGCGTTGGCGAAACCGTGTCGACAATCATGACGACTCTGTACGTGGACGAGAGCATTAGAGAGGGCGTTTGCGGCGGGTATTCGGTCTCTTGCAGTAGCTTCTGCAGGGACATGGGTAACATCGAGATTGCGGCGTTCTTAGGCTGCTGAGGAGATAGCGATCGGAGATAGGCGAAAAATAAATGACTGGAGGCATCGGCAGCGCTGCAAGGTACCCGATCAGTAAAGTCAGCCTGCCATGCAAGATGTAACGATGAATGATTGTAGGATGATTGCTACCGTACCTCGAGAAGATCTTGTACCCCCCTTCAAACCCATTGCCGGTATCCTTGTGCTCAAACGCCCACCATGCGGCCATGCGCGAAAGTATGCGCCCGCCGAAACCATTCGCCTTTCCATGCGCGGCGATTGCAGAAAGTAGGTCGAAATAATCGAAGGCAATCCTGGATCGCGCCTCATTCTCAACACTCAGAGGAATAAAAGTTGAGAAGGAATCCCGGGCCATGTTCGAGTCTATAAATTCGGTCAATTGTTAGTAGAGCGATTCCATCACCACCACGCCCTTGTGCCTCCGGTTTCAACATGTAAAAGTGCCATCCATTCGTACCTTGCTCTCCCACCTTGAACAGTTCATAGGCATCCCAGCCCACTAGACCACCAGGGATTCTACTCCAACACCACCTGAGGACATCTGCGATGACCTAAGAACACGAGCGTGCAAAATTAGCACAGCAGCCCGGCGCCATTGGGGATGCACAAAGCACTTACCATAGGCTCCGTCAGGCGCAATTCGTGCGCCAGCGTCTCTCCATGTAGGCCGTGGGTTTCATTGAAAAAGTGGCGAATAAAGGTGCGCACAGCACTGGGATCTGAAGTCGGGCGGAAGGGTAGAAGGAGGAATGGAAGATCGAGAGCTAGATGGTTATTGCATTGCGATTAGCTCTCTGTGTCGCGCGCAGACGGTGGCTCAGTCGATGGTGCAGGCGTCTATTTACCTCGCGCTTTCAACTCGATGGTACATCGATGGATCAGTTCTTGGACCTCCTCGGGCTCAACGGACGTGCGCGCATAAGCATCCTCCCATCGCGGCTTGATGGGCAATTGAGGGGTTGAGTCGGCGTGTCTATTCTTCTTGGACCTGAAGTTCCCGTCCTTGCCCCTTATCCGCGAAAATAGGCTAGGCATCTTGAATCTGATTGGCAGGCCGAGGATAGGAAAAATGGAAGTCTATAATGGAGCACCATACAGATGCAGACCCAGGAGAACCCAAAGATGGCCGTGGTATGGAGACCAATTGAGGGACCGTTGTGTGTTTCGGTCGGTTGAGGGGCAGGCCCTGGGATTAGGTGTATTACGTGGTTTGAAGAAAAATAATAAGAAAAAAAAGAGAGGAAGGAGAGGAAGAGATGCGTTGCAAGCGTTGTGACAACTCAGAGGTGGTGGGGGGGGAGGCCTGGTTGGGTACAAGAACTGTATCAGATGTAATAATAATAATATCCGATTTGTATAGTAGTCAATGCACGTCGAGCTGGCCGAGCAAGGATGACTGGGTGACTGGGTGACTACCTAGGGTGACCAGGTCCTGTAGATAGATAGATAGGTAGGTGATGGCCGGGAAGGGATGCGATCATACACCACAATAAGTAAGTAGATAGATAGGTACTGGCTGTATGTATGTAGTATGTATGTGCTGGCAGTCGTCAGTCGATTCGTCGATGACTAGCAGGGGAGCCAGGAACTGGGAACTAGCTTGCGCAACAGTTCGTTCGTTCGCTCGCTTCGTTCGTCAGGCAGTCTGCTCGCTGGTGTGTTTGTCTTGTGCTCGGCCTCCAGGTCACCAACCTCATGTGAGGCTGACAACTGATTGGTAGCTAGAAGAGTACAAGAGGTAAAAGGAAGGGGAAATAGGTAAATTGAACGGAAAGAAAAAAACGAATGGATGATTGATTGCCGCTAACAAGACGATCTGGGATTAGGCATGGATGTGGTGGTGTGCCGTGCTGTGTGCACGCATGCGCCACAACTTTAGGCACAACAATATTCAATGAATGTGCTTGATCGAATAAGTCAAAGGTAAGTAATGGCAAAGTATGTATAATGAAACGGATTGCCCATAGACTCTAGTCGATAAACCCAACTGACGAGGCAAAGGAGTGAACCTACAATAACGGGGAGATGGGGATGGGATGAGATGGGGGTTTACCTAGTCCAAGTGTGGCAGATTGGATCATAGCTGAGGGCCTCAGAAAAAAAAAAAAAAAAAAGAGCCGGACAGGCTAGGTTAGGGGTTTTCCGTAACCGCATCCAGGATCTATGTACCTACCTAAGTAGGTACCTACTGTAGGTACCCTGTGGGTAGGTACAGCCGCAATGTTTAAATGGTGCCTACATATGTACCCGCCAATTAAGACTCTGTTCTGTACTCTAACTCCCTCTTTTAGTGGAGGTAGTGCTGTAGACAGATACCTACCTTAAAGAGGCCTCAAGAGCTTCAACCAATCACCAACTGTACCAATACAACAGTGTCATTTAGCTAGCGTTCGCTACTATCATACCAAGGGCACCTACCAAGAGAAAGTGGAGTTCTCCCGAGGTTTGGTGGTGGTTGCGCCGTTGATACATGGTAAATTTCACGCTTGGTACTGCCCTGTTCGCTGAATATAGGCGCTGACAGGAAATTGCAGGATGGTGAACTAGTGACACTAAGATAGATGCTAAATAAGAACTTCAAATTCAAGGCCTCATTGTCTGGCCTGGCATGCTGGCCCTATTTCTTGATATAAAGCACACTCTGTTACAAAGACCTCTAGGTGGTGATATAATAAGAAGCCATCTGCTCTAGACAATGCAAGAACCCGAAGCGGATTATTCATACATACACCTATGCAGAGAATAGAAAAATGTCCTCATCTATACTCATCATCTTTAGATGTTATCGCTTTCCCCTTCCCGCTCATATAAATACGACAAGTTACCAAGATTATAGGGAAGTGTGCAACATGCGAGTCCTACTCTAATGCCATAGTTCTGTAGTAGGATCGTTTCTGGAACGAGGTTCGAGAAGCAGAAAATTGGATGGTGTATCCAACAGACATCTACACATACATGCAAGCAGTTACGTTAGGCCCACTTTCCATAAAGCTAAGGCACCTATATCGGACAGGTGTAATGAAAGGTCGGACTACCCTTTCATACTTATTCCCCTATCTACCTAAGATGGAGAATCTTATCGACCGCACCTAGGAGGATACGTCTAGGTATGGAGGTTGTTCTAGAAAGGCAGCATGCTAGCAGAGCCGGTCACATCCATGAAATCGCGGGTTTACACTTCTATGCGACAGTCCGATGGCCAGTTCTCTTAAGCCCTCCGGGTCAGTGACAACCAATACCAAATTGCTGGATAGGTAGTTCATCTTATCAGTGCGAAGCACCAAGAATGGAATCATCCCTAGGCGAAGATTATGCTGGCATACATACGTAGTAGTGGGATAGACGAATCAACAAAGCACAATAGGTTCGTAG
The DNA here is from genome assembly GCA_029590625.1 of Lasiodiplodia mahajangana. Lineage (NCBI taxonomy): Eukaryota > Fungi > Ascomycota > Dothideomycetes > Botryosphaeriales > Botryosphaeriaceae > Lasiodiplodia > Lasiodiplodia mahajangana. Next base: position 11,398 of record JAPUUL010000808.1, read on the forward strand.
GAAACGTTGAACAAACCAAGTTACATGGCAAAACAGCATGTCCGGAATCACGTATATGCCAAGACGGCGACCCCTTTTTTTTTCCTCATTGTCCGATACCTGCTCCGTATGTATTGTATCTTACCTCCTCCCAAGTGGAATCCACTCAGATACCAACCAGAACGCCGACCCTGCATGAACATTGTCGAGGCACAGCTCATCAAACCCGCAGCCAATGGGTGGTTCCCGACCTGCTTTCCCGCACCCTCGCCATTGGACAAAAGGTGGCCTATGACGATTTGCAAGCATACAATATACGACAACATACACAGGACAACCCATCTTCATCGGGATTGCAGTTATCGACAGCAAACCCCATACCTACCGGACCCATACCGCGATCAACCCGGGTTGCTCATCCGCCCATATCATAGGTCCGCGCTATTCATTGCGTGCCCCTCTAGCTAATCATCGCCCACCCATCCATGTCGTGTCCAATATTCTTACATCACATCCCGGCGCGTCTTTTTCTTCACGTTCTCGTCTACCTACTTAGGTATCTAATAGGGTTTTCTTCCCCTCTTTGCCGCTAAACAGTACTGCTTGCTCCTCACCAGGTCTAGAAAAAAGAAGTAGCCAACCCATTCAGCTAGCTACTCAATCTAGATAGGTAGTCCTTCCATCTACCGGCGTCGTGCTTCCTGCAGTCCCACGATGCGACGCCGGCTTACCTGCTGCATTGCAGCCGAGTTGCTTCATCGCGTGCACCACCTACTGTAAGTACTTACCTCCTTATGTATGTACCTAAGGTATGCTGTACATGGCGTACTGTATGTAAAATATGTAAAGTGGCCTAGGTACCCGCCTAAAAAAGTGGCTTCGCGGTAATGCAGCCCCTAACGCGAAAACAGTGGACCTATGATGTCTCTCCACATTCCCAAAACGGCAGGTTTGCCAGATTAGATGTAACAGACCTGCAGGTCGATAACCGTAAACTGGAACTCGACACTTACACGGAACACACCAACATGGCCATGGCTATCCAAAATCTTGATTGGGATCGAGATCATGATGCCTTACATACAATACCTGTATATATACGAGCAGACAAGAGTCCCCCATCATTATTCCCCTTGACAGTAGCGTGTACCTTAAGTAGACAGACAGATAGACAAGACAAGACAAGACAATAAGGGGAGCAATCACAATCTCAATACTTCAACCTTGGGCAACGAAGTAACCAATCCATTCTTCACAAATATGTCGAGCGAAATACCGCCGCTGGGAAACACACGAGCAACATGAGCACGTAAGCCGGTGTGCAGAATCAACGTCTGTATCACCGCCATCCGTGATCCGAAAGGCCATGATCTGTGTCCCCGCACCCTAAGTAACCTGTTGTATGACATATGATCGTGACCGATCCGTCCAACATCTAGATAGGCACGCATTATACATCTAAGCGATGACCATCCTCTTTTAGCACTAACTAGGTTAGTAAAATAAGCGTGCGAGGATACATTTTGGTTACTTCCAGACAATGTATAGGAACCATGCAAGCGTATGTCTGTCGCTCGAGAGAAAGAGAAGCAGTGAGACAAAATGACCAATCGAGACCAAAAATAGATGCAATATACAGCCCGAGACAACAGTCTCATCTCCTGTTATCACGTGTACGTATATATCATGTACGAATTAATTCCTTATAGCCTCTATGTATACCACATACAGTACACGCAGAGTCTATCCATCCCATCAAGCACATATCCCATTCGGCGATGTGGGTTTTTATCTACATGACACCCTCGCCATCTTTATACAGAGTATACAGTTCCAACCAGNTTTTTCCCACCTTCAAGATCCGCACACAAAACGCCCAAGCCTGTCAGGGGTTTAAAATCCGCACGAAAAGTATATATCACGCTCAACGCCAATCCCATCCTACCAACCCAAGCTTAATTGAACATCTCACTCGTCTTTTGTACCATCTTCGCCCTGCTTCTCCAAAATCTCGCTCTCTTCCTTCTCACCATCAACCTCACCCACAGCTACAACTGGTGTTGGCTCCTTGTCTTTCTTCTCATCCTTCTTCACAGCCTTCTTCTGTGCGGCCGACGTAGTGGGGACCCCATCAGGGTTCAGGTTCCAATCAATCTCGCCGCCGGGCCCGTATCTCGCACTCAGCCACTCATTTGTCTTCTTGAAGTGTCCGCAGTCGAAGAAGCCCCTGGATGCGCTGAGGGGAGACGGATGAACGCTCTTCAACACCAGATGTTTCTTGCCGTCCACCTTGGCAACACGGTCGCCAGCGGGCTTTCCCCAGGCTAGGAACACGACGCCGCGGGTGCGTTTCTGTGCGACGAGAT
>JAPUUL010000809.1:0-13738 GCA_029590625.1 Lasiodiplodia mahajangana
GGAATTGGGGGAGAGCGATGCCAGGGTTTGATCGTAGGGGGATGTATCGGAAGACGGCCATGCCATAGGGAGGAAGGATGATGAGGATGAGGAGCGAGGGTGAGGAGGTGAGATCGGAATCGGGATCGGATCAGCGGCTGGTTGGGTCTTGGAGCACGGCAATAAACAAAACCAACATTACAAAAAAGGGCTGGATCTTCTCGCTAAGGTAAGACGAGAAATGACGAGATGACTCGAGAGCTTATCGGAAACAACGGTGATAAGATCAAAAAAAGGCTCGGCGATTAGATATTACCAAATTAGGTAAGTTGTTTTGAGACCGCTGGACCCTTGTTGCTGGATATTACCTGCATACCTAACTCAAACCTTCCATGGTACCCTGTCTGTTACGAGCTGGTCAGGTAAGTAAATCCATCCCATAACACTTACCTAACTTCCCTACCTATCACATGCTGCAATCCTCGACGAATAACAAAAAGAAGAAGAAGAAGAATAGCTACCGGGAAGGATATAACCAACAGGAAATATTGGGCACCAAGAGAGCATTCTTGTAGCCACCGACCAGTCGAGACCACCCGCTCGTCCTCCAAAACGTACCATGCCTTACCATTGGTGGATGAATAAAAACGAAAATGATTGATCATTTCTCGTCTTACGCGGTCTAACTGTTACCGGCAATTGAATAAAACCCAAAAGAACCCTTGTAGTTGCCAGCTGTAGTGCCGGGAAGAACTCGTGGGTTGGTTGGTGTGTGTGTGTGTGTGTGTGGCCATGCCATGCTGCCGTGCACCGAGACTATTACGCTATTGCATGTACAGACCAGAGCTGGAATCATCAATATCGTCATCCAACCTACCAACACCTACCACCAACACAGCGACACTCACCACCCACACCCAATGGACGCCTTCTCACCACATGAGGACTTGAGCACATGACTTGCCCAAGCCGCAGGTATGCGTGCCAGTGTGGGTGACTAACGACGCCGTTTCTCACCGCATTAGCCCAAAGCAGCATCCCACGCCGCTTTGCATCCTTTTTGCTTCGTGAGAGTTCGGCGCGACCATGGTGGCACGCGTGAGTAAGCTGCATATATATATGCAGTGTCGGATCCTTGGGTCAGAGGCAAGTCTCTTTTGGGCCGTCATCTTGCCCCCGTCTCCCCCCGTTTCTCCCCGTCTTCTCCCCATTTGGGAAACTGCGCGAGCTGTAACACGCCCCCAAATGCCCCCAAATGCCGGGCATCCGAGGTCTAGATTGCTCTGCCGGTCCCATGACCACGGTACTCCCGTCCCCGTGTTACCCTCCTCTATCTAACCCTGCCCGTCTTCCTTACCTACGCCCATACGCCCATTAGCCCATAGCCCATCAGCCATGTACATTTCTTGCTGGAATCCCCCCCCAACAACGGCGCCAAAGCCTCCGCTGCGAGTATCCTATGATCGTGGGATATGAAGCTGACGGTATTCCCATATTATTTCTTAGTGAGAGAGAGAGAAGGATGAGACGGCTTTAAAGCCAACGCGTTTCTTGATTTGCGGATCGTAGGATTCGTTCTTGCTGAATGAAGCAAGCTCCCTCGCAAACAATTTCCTAACGTCTACTTGCCGAGCTCAGCTGGAGATCGTACGCGTCCGTCTCAGGCGTCATCGCGTAGCCACTGGCTGATACCTAATCCCCCAATTGCCATGGCTATTACCTCCCATCCCATCCCATCCACTCGGGTCTCCAACTAGCCGGGAAAACGTTGGTCGCTGCGTTCGCCCATTCGGTATGCCAGAAAAAGCAGTTCCACGAGGCGGTGTAGCAAATATCCCCACGAAATGATGCCGTTGTCAATGTACCAACAGTGACCTTGTCATCGTGGAAAGCTCAGTACCTCTACTTACGAAGAATCTCATCGAGGGGGGCGGCGATATGAGTGGTAATAAAACAGATTACATGGAGAAGAGGCAGGTAACGTATAACTAGCCCTCTAGCCAATTCTCGCTCGAAATAGCTCTGGTTCGCGCAAAACCGACGATGCCGGCGGTGAAGACTAGAAAACGAATCTCCATTGTGTAGATCAAGATGAGAGCGAATATTCCCGGCATACCGCCTTTTTCACCTCACGGACGATTATTATCGCACGAATTCCTTGGGCAGATAAACTATAGTCATATCGTGGGCTCGGTGTTTTAACTAATTTCGACAGAATTGTTCATCTTGTAGTTAACTTCGATAGCGTTCCGATCCTGGGCCTAACGGCGATAGATAACTAACTAGAACTACAATACGTAGTATCTTAAATAATTCCCTTGATCTCATACCCCTAACTGGAAACTCTCTATGGTCTCAAAACTTGAGGCAAAAGGCTACATTTGTTATTTACATCTCTTGCCGTCGGCAGCATCTTCAATCTCGATACAAGTATCACTTTGTGACCCGAGGCGAAAATTCGTTCCCGAGTGGCAAGGCTTAGTCGTCCCACGTGTCAAGAATCTCGGGTTATCTAGGTGGTCACACAACTTGTGTGGTCTACGCCGATAGCGTTCTTATGTTGGACTGGAGAGGGCTGAAAGATGACACGATAAGAGTAAGCGAATGCTACCATTAGCCATGGATAATCGCTTGTAAGTCTCAGCACTCAATATTCGCCACGCCGAGGACCAATGTGACGTTGTAGCACCCATTCATAAGATACGTATCAACAGAAGAAACGTGAATCGAAAACGAGTTGGTCATTTACCGTAATCTAGCTATGAAGTATAATAACCGTATAGATTAATAGTGTGCGCGTAATCGAATGGCTTCGAATCGCCTACTAGCCTTATGGTGTATTAGGTCCTATATATGGGTGGAATAATAACTGTCCCAAGGCCCAATACTACTGCCTCATAATACCATAGCGAATCGCAAACAGACTGGAAGATACCAAATCGTATTAGCTCATGATCTACTATAAGACAAAGAAAAGAATAGGACTCGAAAGAGCCCGCTTGATTATTGCCACGTTCCATCGCGCAGAAACTTTTGAGAATATGTTTTTGAGCCCTGTAACACTAGTTTCAATTATACTTTAGGGAACTCCTATAAGCGATAAAGAATAGGTAAATAAAGCCACCGTTAATTATATAGCTATATAGGAAACACATACCAAGGCCGGAGCTCAAGTTGGAATCCAAATCTGTACTTATTTATATTACACAGGAGTTGATTTACGTGTCAAATTCATCAAATTTACTTGTCTGCGGAGCTGGGTTATTGGCCCTCATACATCACACCTGGAAAAGAGCATATGTTAGTCTGGGAGAGGGCATTTTTGGGAACCATGATAGACTGCCTCTATTCTTAATAGATATTCCGCCACTTGTGGAGCACTGGATTTCATGAACGTAGCTGTTATGCTAACTCATTAAGGTAAACCTTTGTTAGGTGCAGCATCATTCATTCCCTAGCGAAACGGCTCCTCTTGGTAGTTGTAGAGGTCACACCGACCTAACTAGTCACATTTCGTTGTTGTGTGGCACTTCGGTACTGCGTGATGCGTTACATCTAGGAAGCCCTCAATGTGGCATATTGTCATGGCCCTACCTTTGAGAAAGGAGACTAATTGAAGTGGGATGGGTAGATTATATAACCTCTATTGTATTTCCCTGCTATAAAGTGAAAGATAGTAAAATATTATCTGTTCTTTTAATGTCAAATAAAACCCAAGTTTCCATGTGTTGGTAAATGAACCAAGGCCACTCACAATGTGACACACCTACGTTATACGTTTGACAAAAGATGAGCCTCTTGGTTTGCAAGAAGGTGAGATTACAAACATGTATCTTGCATGTACTAACACACGCAACGTTCGGTTGATTTCATTAATTATAAAAACCAATTCAATTGCATTAATAATTTAACATGCGTATAATTAACACNAAAAAAAGAACCCGACGCGAGACTCGAACTCGCAATCTTGAGATTAGAAGTCTCACGCCTTAACCATTAGGCCAGCCGGGCGCGGTTTGCAGCTTGTCTTGCTTGGGAGCCAGGATCTTTTACTAAGCTATAGCGGTGGGGCTCTGTTAAAGTACCTAGGTAGGTAGCCCTTTGCTTTGCCTTTGTTCTTGCAAGTCTTAGATGGTCTGAGTCAATAGATTGCATGCATGCAAGGATAGCCCTGGGGAGGGGCACCATTATTGATTGACAATTAAGAATTTCTTCTTCGGGCTATAAATTCCTGGCAAAAACTTTGGAAGCATACAATGCCGCCTTGGCTACGTAGGGTATTAATACATACAAGCATAACCCGCGGATTAAACTCAGATTTCCACCACTGATAATTCATGAAATTTCTTCATGTAAATTAAGAAGTACACCTTCTATATTAAATCCCCAACGAGCAGTTCTTTTAACGATTTCTATCCAGATGGGGCTATGGCATTTGCATCAATTTGTGGAAGCTTAGGTCTGGCGACCACAATCCTAAAAAGTTGTAATAGGACTAAGGAATGTAACATCTCTTCTTCTCCTCGTTCATCCCTACTTGGGGTTATGGTTCTCGAAGATCTTCTCCCCTTCAAACGATCGTAGTTATGAACTCAAGGGCACTACTACGTAATCTACTGACGTCTTTCTACTAAAGAATAAAGTCGTGTTGATGTTTCGATACACCAGCAAGGGCCGTGCGATCCCGAGAATGACTTGAAATGGTGGGACCTACGGGTGCGGTGTTATGAGAGGATAATTTGAAGTCTGACCTACCGCAAGACTTCTACAATATAATCGAGGTAGCCTGAAGGTCTATCTTAGGCACGTAATTGATTTTGATGAGCTGCACTCACATCTAGTATTTTTCGGTCAACTTTGCGGCGTTGAGTTTGTGTGATCTTTGGCCCAGTGAAATTCAACAAATGCTTCGACGCGATTTCAAGAGTCTGGAACTCTGGTATACGGGCCGTAAAAGTGAAGTATAATCGTTTAAGCTATTTCGTGACCGTGCCAAGGGATAGGTATCTTCCTCCAATTCTTTCAGACTGGAAATAATACTGGATATGTTTCTAGGATCCTTTCTATATCGCTGAGCATGGTTACGGGGTGCTTTGTGAATATATAGATGCCATGGGATGGAAGGACACCAGAGAGGGTTTCATCGTTAAATAGAAAGGTACCAGGAAGTCATTCTTCCTGGGTTTTCCCTAGGCAGCCAAGAGTGTATCGCGAATCACCTTACGAATCTGAACTTAGTAACGCCGATGCTAATGTTTAGTTGTCTCGCAGAAAACGTATAAACGCGCTAGCACCATGCCTTCATGAACCCGGGGAGGTGTTTATGCGGACCGTGGCAAGTAAGTGATATGTAGGCCTAGCTAACGCAAGCTAAAGGTCTCCTTCAGCATCTATTAATCTTAAAAACCTACCTAGGTACCTTGCATTAGGCAGCACTCTACAGACCTATAAGTACCTAAGTATCTATTATTGGCAACTCATACTCAAGGTCGCGTACAGACAATAGTGAATGCAATTTCGTTCAACACCTCTGCACCTTTTGTTTGCCTGTTTCCCCAAGGTAACGAGGTTTCGTCGCAATACCGAAGCCTTCAGAGAGCTGCATCCTTTTACCTCGTTACTGTTTGCACCGGTTCCCGGAATCGTGCTTTATTTGAGAGCGTCGTTTCGAGCGTCGTTTCATACTACATTATATTGTCAATCTCGTTCTGATAACGATGGCCGGTCCCAAGAAATTGCCCCCGAGCTACGAGCCGCCGCACACCAATTGTCACCCGTCTGCCAATTGTGAGAAAGGATTCTATAGGGTCGACGAACAGGCCGGCGGTGAAGTACACGCCTACTCCTCTACTCTGCGCAACGAAGAAGCCGGCACTGTCATCTTCGGATACCTGACTACCATCAAAGAGGCGACGGATGCAATTATCAAGAAACTAGATACGCACGCTGACTTGTTCATGCGTCGGTGGAGATGGAGCAATCCAAAAAAGCGAGAGGAGCTTCTTCGAAATATCGTGCCCTATATTGCACCAAACCCATGGCATTGCTTCCGCTATGAAGACAATGCTCTTCTCACCGCAATCCCGAAGCAAGTTCGTAATCCTGAAACCCGACATCAGCTTCTCCTCCCGTGGCTGGACCTCGAGACCCTCAAGATGCATCCAGACGTGCTCCTCGCCCTGTTACACTATCGCACCCACTACCCTCCTCAATCCTGGGCGGCGTTTGATATCAAGCAGCTCGATTTGGGATGGAAAAGAGGATATTTAGAAGTTCGGCTTGCACGAAAATGGGTTGTTGTCCATGGACCTCGTTACGGAGAGGTCATCGACTGGGATGTTCATGTCTCCCACAGAGCTGATGTATTGGGGTTCCCTAGAGCCGAGTTACTATTTGAAGCTCAAGCTTATCTGATGACTACGCTCAGAGACATAGTGCGGGGGGTTTTGAATGGCGTTGATGAAACCACGCCAGCCAGAACGGCGAAATGGAGCCAGCTAATCGACACGTGCGAGTTTAGACGCACGAAGGAGCTTGAGATTTGGTCGCCGTATGTTTTCCCGGCTTTTTCGCCGCCCCCAACCCTCGACCTGCGTCAACTTACATCACTGGCAAATGCGCGCCTTGAAGCCAATAGAGACCATTTGTGGCAATTGCAATGCAATCCGGCTTATGTGCGCCGACAGATGCAGCTTTTTTTGGGAACGCAAGCCAACACAGACCCGGGAATAATATCTCGCACTATGCTCTTCGCCAATCACATAATGAGAGAGGTGTTTAACTACATAATGTGGAGATGGGTTGAGATTGAATGCAAGAAGGTCGAAGAGATGCAAAGGCGATTACGCGACACCATCTACCCTGGACAAACCGTACGACCTGAATTTAACAAGGCCATTAGGGAACTGGAGCTCATGTTGGTCAACATAGTAAACAATACCACGGCGCGTATGCTGGAAGACATAACCACGAGTAAATCGCTGCCCCGAGGTCTCGCCGTTCGCAGAACCCTTGACGGCGGAACAAGGATAGAGCTTAAGGAGGTGGAAAAGCAGGAATCCGGTTCCTCTCCACTCTGGTGCTTAGTACACATGACAACACCACCTGATATTGCTCATCTTTCACTAGATAAGGCCCTTTTAATTTACAGTCTCGAGAGCTACCTCTCTTATAGAAATTTCCGGGAGAGTAATCGAGTTAAAGGACGAATTAACGAGTTCATATACCGATGGCTGGCCGACGTGTCTGCATTTTCTGAGATGCTCGTCTCGATTCGCCTAGGCAGACCCCAGCCAACATGTGCGGATAGTAGGGGGATGGCGGGCGCGGATCATAGAGAAGAGTGGTGGTTTATCGCTAATCCGCCAAGGCCAACAGAAGTCAAGGCTCCTTATCATCTAGCGGAAAGACTAGTTCGAGATTTCTTTAACGCTAGCCCTCCCAGAGGCCTTAGGGACCTCGAATGGCTACAGTATTCTCGAGCGACCCGGGCGGGCTTGGAGAACTTTTGGTCGTCTATATACGATCTTATGACTGCAGCAATCAGACAACTAGGCATCAGCGAAGATGCCACGCGGCAATTTCTGCAAGTTATCACAGCTTCTCAAAGCATTAAGTATAAGCAAGTGGTCTTGGCTGAAGAGACTAAAGTTTTAGCCGAACTTAAGCAACAAAGAAAGGCGCTGGAGGCAGTCGGCCAGCTTGGGGAATCTCTCGAAAAGATGACAATGGAGAAAACGGTAGCGAAGCCGAGACGAGGGAAAACGAAAAAACGGCGCCAAGGGGGAAAGAAAGGCAAGGTTGCCCCCGCTAAGAAGGAAACGAAAAGTCAGAACAAGGCCCCGGACTCAGACCCGGCGTCAACACGAGCTCTAGTTCGAATCACCAAGCAAGCCCTCAAGGCTATGGAACTCATGTTTCCTACAAATGCCGAGGAAGCGAGCAAGGGCCTGCTTTGGACCGACTTCGTACTCGCAATGAAGGACATGGGCTTCATCGCCCGACACGAAGGTGGTTCTGCGGTTTCATTTGAGACGGAGGATAAGGAGGAGATAATCGTGTTCCACCGGCCTCACCCGGATCGGAAGATAGACCCGGTGGTACTGCAGGCGATGGGCACGAGGATGAACAGGCGGTTTGGATGGACGCGTGAGAATTTTGCGTTGGGTGAGGTGTGATCCTCCTTCGCATCCCTTTGCTGGGTTGAGTCTGGCTTTGAGTACAATGGCTAAGGATAGTATCTGGTATGTGAGCAAGGACCATGAGCCTCCTGGGATGAAAGATGGTCCGAACGGCAGGTCTCGAAGCACTATAGGAGAGCTTGGAGCTGCAATCTTTCGGCAAGTCCTTCTGTTCCTTGCGCAGACTAAGTTTTATGCAAGAATAATTGCTATAGCTGTAGCTTCAAGTCCCCGTCTATAGCATAATAATGTTGATTAACCTGAAATAAGGCGAATCTATCGGTCCGTATAGTCGACCACATACTGTTAGGGTTCGAAAGTTGATGGTAAGTAATGCGATAGGGCGTGTGAATCTACACGTTGCCGCATCCCAGAGCCACGAATACTTTCAATCAGCTCTTCTGGAGATTTAAATGAGGGAGAAAAGGATATATTCGGGATAGATGAGGAGGATGCTTCAAACCCAGAGCCTCGCTCAACATAAAAAAACCCCTAGTCCCCAATAGGCCTACTCCAGCGCCCTATCAGCATACTATGCAGGTTCCTAGTGCATATATACTGAGGAGTATCTGCGCGTGCTACCTTACCAAGAGCTTATATATAGTATTAAGCAACATACTTTCGCTCGCTTATTGCGTCTAGTACGGAGCTAGATAATGTGAAAAGGAAGATAACAGTGGAGCTTCGAGTTTGATTTGACCAAGAGGCCGGTTTTCCTAGGCTAGATAGTGAAATGCTGTGAGGTGTTAATGAGTGGTAACTTGATTGCATTTCCCTTTGGGAACCTAAGGGCGGTTAGCGTGGCAAGCCGCGAAATGAGAAAGCCAGAGTCAAGAGTATAGCTCAACATGTAATAAAAGCTAGACGAAAAGAAAATAACGCGGCTATGATCTCCTAATAAACACAAGGTAAGTGTGGCTTGACCGCTCGCACTGCCTTGCTGTGTACCTAATATCTACCGAGATAGATGCATCCCCTCACCAATATCTGCTGACTCAGTATGGCAGGATGAGGTCGAGTTATCAGCAAGTTCCACTTCGAGCGAACGCCTTGATCATCTTCGCGATCGCAAAATGTCTCACTTGCACCGCAAGCTTAATGGCACCGTCAAACGGGGTATTTCTCTGCTCGTAACTTTGCGCACCTTTGTTAAGTAGTAGGTAGACCATATCCAGCCGCCCCTTAGCCGCTGCAGTATCTAGTGCCGTATCTAGTATACTTGTCTCAACGCCCGTAAACAATCTGAACCTCCCGCTTAGAGCGTGCACGTTGGCACCTGCATCTAGCAGAGCACAGAGGACTTGGTTTGATCCCCTATAAACGGCAAAGTGAAGGGCGGTTGCGTTAGACTCTGATGGACCATCACAAGCGTTGATATTTGCGCTTTTGTCGATGAGATAGCGAATAAAGCCCAAGGGAATCTCAACGTTTTTCGCTGGGTCACAGGCGGCCTGAAGGACTGTGTGTCCGCGACGTGATGCTGGTGCGTTAATGTCAGCGCCCTGTTGAAGTAGCTGGTAGGCAACATTTAAACGGCCTGTCAACACTGCAAGTTGCAAGGGCGTATACTCGCTCATCTTGTATGAATCGGGCGTGTTAATATTTGCCCCTGATTTAATAGCTTGATTGATAAGCTCATCCGAGGCCTCATAGCTGATGAGGCGCGCTACAAGCGGAGTCCAGCTCACTACCTCCGGCCATGGCCTTAGGAGGGAAAGCGATAGCAACAACGGCTCCGCACCACTACAAATAGGATGCCGAACTGCTGGACTAGGTAACAACGCCTCCAAGATAGCATGTGTGTTTAGCTCCTTGATAATGCCGGCATTACTTCGCAGCAGGAGCTCAATGATTCGTAAACGGTCTGGTGACTCGCTTCTCACTGCGGCCCCGAATATGGTTTCGCCCCAAGCGCATGGGCGAGAGTGTATCTGTGCGCCACAGGCGATGAGAACATCAACTGTCTCTAGATTGCAGAATGATCCGATAGCGAGATACAGTGGATCCATATTCGCCGCTACTATCCCGTTAAGCTCTACACCCGCCTCGAGTAGCATGCCGATTACTGCCTTGTCCGGTACAGAGCTTTCTCTCGTTCGGCAAATACAACTAGGAGTAGTACGAGGACAGATGTGATAAAAATCGCGTGGGGGTACGACTGCCCTTATCAGCGCTTCTGCTCCATTCGCACGAATAAAGTCTGGACTAAGAATGCCGAGAAGATATTTTATAGTTTCCAGCTTCTCAAATTGTTTGGTATCCGAGAGTAGCTGTGGGGACCAGATAGCGGCTGAAAGGGGGTTGAACCCATCAGTATTGGATTCCGGGTCGGCTCCCATTTGAATGAGCTTAGTGACTGCAACCAAGTGTTTACCTCCCGCCGCCCGCACCAACGGGTTCCAATCCGGCCGCTTGGTATGCGATAAAAGCATAAAGGCATTTGGATCTACCCCGGCTTCGCAGAACGACGCAATAGCAACGACGTCGCCTAATCCTGCTGCCAACGATAAGGCCGCTTCCAAGAGGACTTCGCGGCTAACGTGGCATACTCTTCGAGAACGCAATCCAATAAAGAAATGCCGAACTGCTGCTGGCCTAGAGTCGATATAGAGTTGAAGCTGTCTTATTCCGCTTCGAGCAGCTAGAATTAGTCCCGGTATCGTAATCTCAGTCTTAGCCGCCTTACTATGGCCGACTATGGCGCCGTAAATATCGTCCTCTCCGGAATAGCACAGATGATCTAAAATAGACAAAGGGATAAGGTTAGTATCGTGACCTCCTCCGCTACTGCCAAACCGCCGATGACTTAGTCCCATAAACACGTCGTCGACAACCCAACTAGAGTCGAAACAGGTGTCAAAATCGATCCCGAAGCTTTCTAGTAAATCGACCCTCTTCTGTCGGTTTTCCAAAGGTTGGAGAAACTGCACAATAGCGTTGAATAACTTCTTGTGGCTCTCCGGGTCACAGAACATATCCGCATTGAGTCTCACTCCAACGGTGACGAATTCTGATATCATTTCGAAATCCAACCGTTCGATATTATTCCATAGTACCGAAATCAGGCTGTACGTATGTGCATCCCAAATAGGTGGCTGAGGAAACATCGTCGTAATTAGTTGTCCTGCTTCCTTTGATCCTAGTTTTATTGCTGATTCGAGTACATATACAGCATGTCGGCGAATCCATTCTTTGTTATGGGTTTCGAGCCCAAACTCAACTAGGGACCGGAATGCAGCCTCAGATTTTAAGTCTGCCGATAACCGTATGAGCCGGGCCCACGCTGCGTCTGCACCAGGAAGATCCAGTGCAAAGATAGCTCTCAAGATTAGCTTATTAGCGTCAGCACCGACCCAGTTGAGGATCGCTCTTTGATCGATGATCCCTATTTCTCGGCAATTTGCAAAAACGGTGCAAAATAGGCTGAAGTAATATAAACTGCGCTGGGCCGGCGTGTTTGAATTGATATAATGGCTAATACACCCGAACTCATGATGTCGTTGAGAGTGAGAAGCTGTTGTATGCACGGGTGAAAAATAATCACGCTTGAGGAATTCCTGGCTTTGGGATGCTAGGGATCCTACGCTATCTGCAAGTTTCTTCAGTCTCGCGGTATATAGATGTTCTGCAACTGTAAGGACTTACCCATACCGTCTCGCCCAAATATCTTCAATAGGAATTGGCTGGTTGGCGCACTGGTTAACAATTGCACCGTTGAGTTGGGGTTTGACATCATTTCTATCTGAACACGATGCGATAACTGTTCAAAATGATAGATAGCGCCTTCCTTGGTATAAGGTACTTCTGGAATAGGGATTACAACCGTCGGTATGGTCGGAGTCCTTAAAGAAACATGTGCTGGCAATTCAGGAGTCGGCCCTGTATAAGATTCAGCCCCCCATCTTTCTATAATAATATACTTATAATTTAAATAACAATGCCAGGTGGAACACTTACCTCTTGCCATGAAATTTAGCATCTGCGGTCCCTTTCTACTCCTTTTTATGATTCTATCGATTTTTTCCTGCGGCTGTAATTGGCCGCTTAAGTAGACGTCTGTTTCCTTCCCTTCCCGTTTTCTTTTCAGCACACCGGCTTGCACGGCAACCCATTGCTGAAGACTTATTTTCTTCACCAACCCTAATGCGTGCAGGCCGTTTTTGTAGAAATTCGTACTAGACCAAAATTACTGATATGAATCGCGCATTAATTATTCCGCTATTTTAGTTGGTCTACTTACTCCAATATTGGGAATTCGGGATGATTCTTCTTCATTATTTCCTCGACCTCTGCCGCGGATTTGTTTTGTTCAATGTATAGCTCTCGAAGCTTTGAGAGATGTTGGTCGGAAAGGGAGCCCGACTCCGCAGATGCGGGAAGTAAGGCATCTCTTGTCGACATCCTGATACGCGACTGTAATCAAATAGACTGGGAGTAGGGCACTAGATAGGGCCCAATAGGAAGTGAATACGATGTTCGATATGAGGCAGACCTTNGAATGGGCAATGAATAATGAATCGGGGGGGGGGGGGGGGGGGTGTGAACGTGACTGGGAGGATATGTGATGGGTTAAGTACCTGGGAATTTACGAGTAGAGCCGCGCACCATATCGTACCGTGACTAACTGCAAGCGAAAAGCTAGATAAGCGGCACGTAGGATTGCAGCAGAACACCAATTTCCAACGAATGGCGTGTCTTATTTCGCCATGCATTATTATATAAACCTAGGTTGCACTATTGGCGTATCGTTATGCATGCGCCTGCTATTCCAAGCCACGACGCTGATTTCCAGCCTATGGGGATGCTAGAGCCGGCAGGACAAAGTAATCTGAGCGGCCCAAAGAAATGCCTAATGGTCACCAAAATACACGGAGATGATAATGTACAATTTCCAGCCAGTAGCGGTCTCATGTAGCCTCTCACAAGCTACTGCACGTAGCATTTGGTTCAATATACGAGTAATTTACTCATGAGGGAAACGATCTCCCATAGAGACCGTTAGAGACATTTATCCGAACATGTTGCGACCAAAATTATACGCCCCTTAGAGTAGTCAATTCGTAGATGAGCTTGTGATGCGCCGCGGAGGTCGTAGTAACACGGCAGCACATCGTAGCTGAGAGGAAGAACACCCTTGGTACAAACATAACCCACCAGGCTAGTCAGGTTCTAACTGACTTTAGGACGTCGCCCATTTCAATGGGCAACTCCCGTGGTAGAGAGGCTACTAAGGTTTGCTACGGAGAGCTGTTAGAAATTGAATACCTGGGCAGGCTTTGGTGACTGAGCAGTAGCTCTGAGGGATCCTAATTACTGGTAGTTTCGCAGTGTGGTCCGTGCACGTGGCTTCATAAGCGCGATCAGTTGTATTCTGAAAACAGATCCCTTCGTATACCTAAGTACATATGGCCGTCAAACGCTCATTGACGGGCTCGGCGCTTTAAACTAGCAGAAAAGCCTTCGCCTGCCACTCATCAGTGTCAGGCTCATTCTCTGGTGGAACAGCCCCTTGCCTCTCCCACTCGTCTAGCGCCGTTCTCCCCATCAAACCGTGGCCGTAGCAGTCACCCACAAGCGTC
>JAPUUL010000081.1:0-30559 GCA_029590625.1 Lasiodiplodia mahajangana
GCGGGAGAAAATGTAGAGGCCGAGGACAGTCTCGGACTTGACGAGCGGCAAGGCCGCTAGCGACAACAGGACCGCCTCCAAATGCATTGTGCCGTAGGTATATAACACCAGTGCCAAGGATGTGCTTCTCTATAGGTAACCAAATGAAGCCGGCCGTGAGTGTGCCAAGTCAAGTCGGTTACTTTCCCAATGACCCGGAAACCTTGGTTCAGAAAGCTAACCGCTGCCTGTGGAAGTAAACAGGAACAAAAACTAAACCGGAGCGAGAGAAACGAGATCGTGATCGTGAAAGTATAAATAATAAATACCTACCCCAACACCTCAACTTCCCCACCCGGCCTTACAAGAGGCATTTACACTTACACTTACACTTTCACTTACAGGATAGTTACACTACCTACTTACTAGATAGGTAGGTCCCTACAGGTAGACACTTACAAATTCCTGGTTGGGTGGTACATAGTCTCGCTAGCTACCTAGGAGTAGTCTAGCGGAAGATGCAGCAGCTGAGCGGAAGAGATTAATTGACCAACCCGCTACTTCGCGTCCTATCCACCGGGCGAACCTTGCGTGTTACTACTTTGCACACAAATATACTTATATGGAGGCCGTCGTCGTATGTAGTCAAGTCTAGACCTTGATACGTATCGCTACCTGCAAATACAGATAGGAAAAGAGGCAAGGTCGACGACAAGGTTGAGGGCTGGGC
Source organism: Lasiodiplodia mahajangana (assembly GCA_029590625.1). Classification (NCBI taxonomy): domain Eukaryota; kingdom Fungi; phylum Ascomycota; class Dothideomycetes; order Botryosphaeriales; family Botryosphaeriaceae; genus Lasiodiplodia; species Lasiodiplodia mahajangana. The sequence continues at coordinate 710 of JAPUUL010000081.1, forward strand.
GGCGTGATCTGGTCAATTCCGGGGGGGGAAGTTTCCAATCAAAAAAGCCGTCGGTCTCCGAACGACGTCGGTAAGCACAGCACATAGTAAGTAGTACAATTAGACTTGATCGCTAAACCTTACCAAATCGTGTCAAGCCACAAAAACTTGATCCTAAGGCGTAGAGATCTTGATAGCGATAGCGGAGGAGATAGGTATTTATTCTTGATTAATATTTTCGAGATGTCAATGCCCAACCTATGGGCTTTAGACCAAGTAGCTAAGGTATCTTAAGTTTAGTGAAAGGATCTAAAGCTTACCTAAGGTATCTAATCGTTCCTGAATGGTGCCTGAAGTTCTGAGTTAAANCATCTCCGCTGCCGACCGCCCGCCCGCCCACAACACCACCTTCATGCCCCGCAGCCAGCTAGTTGCCGTTTGCCGATAAAGGGCCGTTCCTAGCCTTTGATTGGCCAGATACCCAAGACCCGCCTACCAACTACTAGAGTCTAGGACCCTCAAATGGTATACAGTATATATACTGCTTAAGTATGTAGAAAGACACTGGAACGCCCTCGGCCTTATTCACCTCTACAGTATCGAGGCCGGCACTATTCATTGATGATGTGGGGAGAATTGAATATCTCCGGCTTCTGCTCCGGCTTTGGGTTTTATTATTTTTTGCAGTGCCGTTTTTCTAGTGCACAACAAATTGGGCTTAGACTTAGTATTTCTATATAGGTACTCGCTGCTTCTGTCGAGGCTTGGTTGACTCCATATACTCATGTATAATTTTATACAAAAGAATACGGTCCTTAGAATTGTTAGGTCTTAACAAGGTCGCACAAAGCTGAGAAAGTAAGAGAAGAGAAGCATCGACAAGGGAGAGGTCAGATTAAAGGTCAAGCCAGCATTAGAACCCCTGATCCTACTGAAGATACCCAAGTAATCATGAAAACGATAAGCCCGAATTCACACTATGCATCATAAGAGTAGCAGCAAGACTGACATCGGATATACCTACCACTAGGCCTCGTCCTCGTCGTTAGTTTGCAGGCGGCTAAAAGTGGAGGAAGCCTGCCTCACTAACAACCGTTATAACAACCGTAATGTGGGATGCTCCCACGGCACGATCAATGCTAGACGCGATGGGAAGTTAGAGACAGCAACATCTCGACACAATGTTACGCTTCAGTTTACCTAATACATGCTAAAACATCAAGCACTCTAGACTGCCTATACAAAACAACATTTATTGACTTGGCGACCAGTTCTTACCCCGACAGGCCCCCCTCCCCGGTAATTAACACCAAAGGACAAGTCAGCGACTACATAGCAAATAATGGTGTTGTATCATATTCCACGCTCGCATTTACGATTAAGTAAAATTCTAGCGACGTCACACAATCACTTTCGGGTCAGCCCATTCACTTTGAAGCCAGGTTCGTATTGTTATTCGCGACTAACTTGTAGTATATCACAAATATCAGCTTCGTATAACCATATGATCGACATTTCTTTGGGCTTGTTACGCTTCAGCCAGGTATCCGAGAGGTCATCTCGTTTCCAAGGCTGGTCAGACATGGATAGAAGGAGCCCTACAAGAAGGTGCGAAGTCTTGCCCCGGCAGAGGGGAGCATGATAGGATGAGCCCATCCAGTCTATGCGTTATTACACGTACTTATGTAATACTGGAACGTAGCAAGCCCTGTTCAAGCAAGACTCACTAGCCGCTATTTTTTCTTATGCCCATTGAGAAATCCTACCACGTCACTTATCCTTGAATATAATATCTGATCCAAGGTGGAGTGAAACACACAATGTTCGAAATGTATGGGCAACAACGGCCTCTCATGACTATTGGCTAACCGAGATGGCTAGTGAAGATTCAACCGACGAAGCTGTTGAGGAGTTCCCACGAACTGCCGCCGAATGCTGGGAACTAGGTAGACAGATATATGCCTATTGGAAGAAACTCCAAACGGACAGAAATACTCTCGTCGCAAGGTCGCGGGAACCACTCCTGAGGAAATGGTTGAAAGACGCTCCAGCCAACCTTCTCCAGCAAATACCAGGGAGTAGGGAACAACGGGAGCTTGCTCGAGATTACGGCGTCGTTCAAGATTTCCATGAAGAATTTACTAGGACATTGAACGAAAATGAAACCGTGAAAGATATGATGGTAGCTCTAGGAAATCACATGAGGGAGAACAACTTAGTTGATGAAACTGAACAGACTTTCCCTGTCGAGAGGAGTCGTGAGGATTGGGACAAGGTAGAGGCAGAAGAGGCAGAAGAGGCAGAGAAACTAAATAGGGACAAGGAATAGGCTCTAGGAGGTCGGGTTGCAAGCTATAGTTTCTATGTTTCCTGTCCCTCGTATGGCCATATGCATTAGCAAGCCTAGGTTTCCCCTGGGCTTGACGAGCATTTCTCTCTCAATGTTTCTAATCAATATCCATATCAAATCCCAGAGCGCATGCGTCTAGTAATCCTTGTGCTTCGTCCCTAGCCTCTCCTGGCTGCCTCACCTGACTTGCGAAGCGCTGAGCTCTCGCGTGGTCACCACTGTCTAAAGCCCAGCGTGCTAGTAGTAGCTGAGCTTTGGATATGATAGCGCTGTGTTCATCGTCTGTATTGCCCTCAACATTCTTGCGCGAATAGTACTCTTTCGCCTCGTCTAAGCAAATTTCAAGAGAAGTTGTGGCCTCCTGTCGATCATCTAATTCTTCGTAGAAACATGCCAGTCGAAAATGTATGTCGAGACGCCTGTTTACAAGAAGCGAGGTATCACCAATATAGCCTTCGGGGGGTCGCAAAGCGCTATCGGTGCACGCGAGTGCTCTTTTTAGGGAGTTGACTGCCTGTGGGAGTCGAGACAGACTCTCTAAACAGTCAGCCATCGCCTGCCATAGATTTACTTCCTCCGGATGCAATAATACTGCCTGACGATAAAATCCGAGGGACATTCTTGGCTGTCCGAAGAATTCGTAAACCTGGCCAAGCCCGAAATAAGCCTTGTAGTCCTGCTTGTTCAGACGGATAGCGCGAAAATAAGAGCTTAAGGCAGCATGGCTATTCTCTAACTTTAGATACTCATGCCCTAGTAACGTCCAGGCTGAAGCGAAACTTCGGTCCAGAACCAACGCTCGTCTAAAGTAGATAACGGCATCCTCGTGGCGTGATGAGAGAGAGTAGTAGTTGCCGATAACGCAACAGGTCTCGGGCCGGTAGGGTTCGACTGAGGATGCGACCTGGGCTATAAATGAGAGTCCATCTTTGGAATTTAACCCATATAGAACATTTGAATAATGGTCTAGAAGGTCGAGATATCTAGGGTGAGAAATGAGAAGATCTGAGAAGACTGAGCGGGCCGATTCGAAATCTATAATCACGTAAGATGAAGAAGCAGCAAAGAAGGCAAGAACGAGCCCACCTTTCATACGATAGAACACCATGGCCTGTTCACCCTTCAGGAATGAACTATGAGGAAATATTTTTTGTAGCTGGGAGATGTCCGAAAGAAGAGAAGGTGACGTTTGATGAAGTTCTTGCCGACAGTAAATAGAGAATATGAACGCCATAATACTTGGCTGTAGATGCGAGTACATTGAATCTAGCTTCGAGATATCTTTAGTTCGGCGAATCTTCATATTCGAGCTCAATACTGACATCTTTTGCGTCGCGAACTAAGCAGCGAAGCTCTTGCCACGCTCCCCAATTCCAAGGATTGACCGAAACACTCTTCAACAGCCAGGACTTTGCAAGGTCATTCATCTGGTCCTTCGCTAGAACCATACCGTATCTAGGATTTGATCGTAAGCTACACACCAAGTTTAGTACAATGGACGGAGAGAGCACACAAATATTCTAGCCAGCCTTGGCTCGAGCCTCGGCCAGAGGAGGTTTTCTCTCGAGTTAGCCACTTCTCTAAGACGGATCTGATCTCGGGTAGCTGCTTATTTGTTACGGTACCAGTATCTGAAGGGCCGAGAACTAGAGAGGCATCCTCCGTTTTCTCTTTCTCGCCCTGTATTAGGAGGGCATAACAAGCAAGGAACAATCCTCGTTGACTAATGCCTTTTCTCGGTCGGCGCGCCGCTTTACCCTTGGGAAATGCAATAGAAAGAGCCGAAGGGCTGGACGGAAGCAGAGCCTCAGCGCATCTTTGGAACTCGTGGCAATCGAAAAATGCCTTCGCCATAAGATACTTGGGCGTTTCAGTCAGCTCTAATAACGACTCAGACGCATCCATCTGTAAAGCGGGGTTTTCAAAGTGCCCTGAGTTACACAAGCTGGCGTCATCTTCATCACCAACCGGGAGGGAGTCTAAAAGCTCGGCTGCCCTAGCGATTTCCGCAGCGGTCAGTAGTCAGATGCGTTTAGTTGGTGTGGGCTAACAACGGAATCTAGATTACCATCTGGCAGATTGGTATAAACAACGCTGAGAACAAGCGACGACTGCCTGCCGTAGCGCATTTTGCAGCTCTAGGGTCTGCGATCGGGAGAGGCTCATGTTTAGATCCTAACTGAAGCTATACTTGGCAACGGAGTGGGAGTTGGCTCGAGCGAGGAAGTGTGAGATGTCGCTTAAGCATACTTGAATTTGTTTGATAGATATTCGTTGCGGTTGTATTTTGTATTCGCGGCCATGTCGTTGCTGTGACCAAATAACAACAACAATTCATGCACCCACTGTAAGGGGTAATAGCGGTAGCCGTAGTACCTGTCATACGGCTTATAACATATCAGCACAAACTAGGCCGGAGGCCGAGCCTTGTATTAGTATGTCGTACAACCTTCGCGTTTCCAACCAGTACGACTTTCGTTGCTGCGACCAGGCAGGCCATTCCAGCGGTAGCTGGGGTAGGTGGCTTGTCTCAGCTCGACTTCATAGGAGGTCGCTCTAAATCCGTGAAGGGATCCGTTTTATCGGGGCGAGAGTGACTAACCGTTCAATACGGCATACTTGTGTGAATAATAATGAATACGGAGAAATTACAATCGAGGTATAGCTATGCATATCCTTGCCCAGACGACTTACTACCCGCAGCGGCTGAGATTGAAGTGGCGTCTTACGGGCAGAGCCGACCCCCTAGTGGAAAGGGCTGGGTGCTGGCTTCATAGATATGTAGAAGCGAGAATTTCATGGTATTACTACGCTAGCTAAGGTAGACGCGTCTGTGGGATGTAATTGAAGCCCTACGGGCCGTGTCGTTTATTTCCTGCATGGAGATGGTAACGTCAATGGCTAACTACTACCAAGATAAGCGGAGGCTTTTCGATAGCCAGAGCAGAAATGGGCCATTAACGGGCTATGATAATAGAGTTCATGAAAACTTGTGCATCTAATCTGTCCCTGTCTCGACCTGAGCGGTCACTTACTCAAAGGTATCATCTCTGATTAAAAGAGGCGAGCCTCCCTCGTATAAGAAGATGCACAGGGAAATGTGATTAATCACTGCTTGAGACTAAAAGCGTGCGATCGTAATCCTCTGCTGCTCGTCTTCCCCNAACTATCCATCTTTCATCGCCTACGATCTTACCTCTTCCCAGCAGCTGCTTCCACACAKCGCCNCGCGAAACGGTGCCCTTGCCTGACCTCTTCGATTTCTTGTCTGGGCGCCGAGGTGCCATGGCAAAGACTCTTTTTATGGACGGGGACGCCGGGAATTAATCGGTGTTATTGAAACAGGGCAATGAGACTCCAAGGTGGGCTTTGCTATCTATCTAAGAGGGAGAACGCAGAAAAATTATTATCGATAAGGCACTACAGGGTAGGGTCGTGGGGTAGAGTGACGACATATCATATGTTAAGGGTCCTAACCCCTCCAGAAACATGGAAGCAAGACAATTCAACAACTATTAGTTACGTGACAATTCTGCTCAATTTACTTAGGTATGTAAATATTCTGTATATAAGATAATGATTCATTTATTATTGTTCTATTTTCAAATAAAATGAGCGAGAAGAAGCTCGAAGCCTCTCATAAAAAAGTCACCCTCCCTCTAGTTCACGAGTTCCCTCCAATATTCTAATGATGCCCATTAAAGATATTAGAACAGTTAAACCGTATCGGTAATATTTACATTTCAAATAAGAGGGCTTACTCATGGGGTAGAACCCTATGTTATATTGAATGACTCTAATTCTTGGTACGATAAAAGCCCACGATAGCCATTAGAAATGTAACTAACTGTGAGACTTCCGCTATCAGTAAATCAGAATTGCTGTGATTTTATACAACAAGCCTATCAACCCAATTCTCATGTGTATTCAGTAGCATACCGGATGATGACCCCAGAATCTAAGCAACACCGCCCAAGCAGTTTAGAGGCGGTGAGTAGTCATATTTTTTCGTTTGTCGTTGTGCATAATACTAGGTAGGCTAGCATTCGCTCGTAGCTATGAGGTTGCAAAAGGTGTACTCTCGGAATCTCTAGTCCTCCGGGGAAAACATCGTAGAACCCAAAGAGGCATCTCGTTTAATCGTGTGTATAGTGATATCAACTAATCTCGCTGTATTTAAAGGCACGCCATGCTCACTACCTGTGGAATCTACACCCATATCTCAACTGCCATTCCATCTTAATCGACCATGCCATATCTACCAGGGATTCCGGGGCGATCAAACAATATTTTATTTGCGTCAAGCAGCACCTCATCTGGATCAACTAGCACTTCGTCTAGGTCAACTAACACTTCACAAGAATCAACTACACTGACCCCTCTATTGACCCAATGGGAACGCCAAGTCGAAAGCCTCTGCAACATTGCGGACAACAAGTGGTACCGGGAATCACGACCAAAGACAGAGCCGCGATGGAGTACTGACACTATAAATCACAACGCGGAGGCGATAACCAAGCTGGTAATGACTTGTTCGTTAGTGACTCGTGATCCATCATGCAGGCGAATCAGGGTCTTCTCACAGCGTTACCACCGGCACGTGCCGCTCGACATGAACCAAATCAGTTACGAGAGAATTCAGGATATTCTCGATGAGTTTTTCCAGTGCCTCGACGAGTTATTCTTCTTCAATATCTTGAATAGGGAAGTCTGGGCTGGCCGCGCTGGTGCACTGCATTGTAGGAAGCTTGTTGTTATCAAAGTCCACGACTACCCCGATCCTCAAGTAGATGGCCTCTTTCGGGTAGTTGAGAGTTCTATACATATCTGGCTGCGCCATAGCGATAAGGGACAAAGGCACTCGTTTGAGTATCTCATCTGCTTGCTACTACACGAGATGACACACGCGTACATTGCAACCTTCGCCGACCAAGAGGACGATAAGTATTATGAACACGTAGCTGATTATGAAAACCATGGGACTATGTTCTGGATGCTGCTGAAGTTCGTCCTTCGTCGCATCTTCGAGATTACGAGGTCTCAAGAGGTGTGGAACGAGATCCTCGCCGAAGAGAGGCGCCGAGTCAAGTATGCGCGCAACCCACAACATGGGCAATTCTTTAGGAATTTTCTCAAAGTATTTTAAAAAAAAAAATTGGCAGAATGTCGTGGAGATCGTGAGTCGTACGCCTTCCGCCTTCCGCCTTCGAAGCAGAACATAAGGCTGCGCCTTTTAGGAGCTCGTAGGTGTATACGCGCTACGAGTTAAGAAAGTGGCAATACTTGTTTTAACATAGAACATAGTAGCTAGTATCTGTATAATACTTATCCGCGGAACCACGCGTCTAGGAGTGACTTATATGTAATAGGGGACCTATCTTTATACGCTTGGTTCGTTTAACGAAGATTCAGTCAAAACTCGCTCATTTCGCACCATACTAATTCCACAAGCCATACTCAGGGGAAGCCAGTCCCCTATAAGGCATAGCCGCATGCTTACTACAGACGAAGACGTGCTGCCATCATACTAGAATATCTTGATGTAAAAAGAATTGGGAAATTGACAATACTTTTGAGATAGAACGCCCTATCGTATTTATACTAGCGGCCTGACTACCGTAGTAGCATCGAGATCCGTCTCATCTATCCATTATCATTATGTCCACAGCCAGCTTCTCTGCCGTGTGATTCTGTACCCATTCCAAAACCTCAAAGCCCACCAAAACAGTGTAACGAGCGCCGATAGTGACAATATAGTCTCGAAAAGGGGGCAAGCGATTGCTCTATGTCGTGAATGCCCCAGCCCATGCAAAGCCGCCCACCGGAAAATGATGCATTATATATGAGACGGAAGTAAAGAAAAGTTTATTGAGCCTCTTGAGGTTGGACCGACTGAGACGACTTTGGCCGTTCTACCGGGCCTAATTCGGCCCCTTGACCGCTCTGTGCTCGCTTGCGGCCTGGAATGAACCGTGCTAATCCCTCACCGTGCGTAGTAGATTCCTGAGGCTCGGAGAATTTGGAAAAGAAGCTCTTCTTTTTCGGTTGCTGCTTCTGATCGTCGTTCAATCCGACGTCCTCAAAGCCTTCCTCAGCCGTAGGTAGTTCCCTCTCAAACGAGCGGTGCCTAACAGAGGATCTAGGGTTTCTACCCAGCCCGGCTGAGTCAAGGCTTTGCCTAGTAGGGAGATCGTGCACAATGACGGGGGACTTTGCGCAAATGTCCTTTATGCATCGTCTAGTTAGCATGTCGGGAGAACGAGCGATAATTGGTGGGACAGTTACGTACGAATGATCGACGATAAGAATCGAAAGATTCGCGAGAAATAGAAAAGTGCTCAATGTCGCCAATGCTGCTGCGCGTGTCCATAGAAGTGCGAGAGTTTGCAAGCCGCCTCGGCCAAAGGCCCTTCTCATCAGTGGGCGAGGGCTAGATCATGATTGGTTAGTGAATACGGCGTGTCGATGTTGAGGCTTGGACATGAACCCCTGCTTACGGGTAGATAGACGCCACTGTCGTTGACGACTGAGAGCGAAACTAGTTAGCCTCGTTTTTGCTGCATATTTGCTAACATAAGGGCGTAGTGCGCCTTGGAAGACTTACCACTCATCTTGTAGTCGCCATTGTCGCGGCTCTTGCTGGAATGGATACTCCATGCGGACGATGTTCTCGACCCGACTGTATCTACCCTCTCGAAGCCTCTAGAGGAATCTTTCGGTAGGTTCGTATTAGGGTGGGCATTCTCGTCGTTGGCGACGTCGGCGCCGATGGCTAAGAAAGGTCGCTTAGCGAAGGGATTGCGAATCGGCATGGTCGGATGGTCGGATGGCCGGATGAGAAAGGTTGGTGGGGTAGAATAGTGTTCGTTAAGTAGCGTAGGTATGATATAAAGGATTGTAGCAATGCGGCTCTACTTAGTCTAATAGCAAGCTAAACTTCGATCGATCTATGTCTTTATGCCTCGGGGCAGTATCGATTCTCGGGGATTATTGTATCGGGTGAATGAGGAGGAATTGAATAGAGAGGGACTGTCGAGAAACGTTGATGGATATTGAGTTTCGGTACCGTCCGGAACCGCGGGAGCTACCAAAGTAGATAATTGAAATACCGCTTTTGTAGCACTTAAGCAGGCTGGTTTGCTGGGGTAAGCCCACTAGGCGGGGCGCGATCGTCTGTGTACCGGTACCTATCAAGTAGGTACCTCCTCATAAACCTCTCAAGGTTTTGCCACAATGCTCCCAAATAGGATGCCAACGGATCTAAGCCACGCCGCTTTGAGCCCGAGCCAAGCCTAGTTGGCTCCGATCTTGCATACGCATAAGGGCATATGCGAGATATAAGGTACCAATCAAGTTCCAAGGTTATACCTAACTCGTAATATATTCAGATGACAGTTTTTCTCAGTATCTAAGCAGCATTATTTAGCTATGTAGAAAGCCTACTACTCCACTTTTTAATCATAATGGGTAACCGACTTCCTGGGAAGTTGTAAAAACCGCTGGTATCTACGGTGGCCCAGAGCTCTTTCTGTGTCAAAACCTTATTCCTTAACACTATACACCTCTACTGATTGACCTAATAAGGGTTAGTTGGGTAGACTATACCGTATTCAAGTCTAGATTTGCCTAATTTAGCTTAGCTAAAGTACAGTAAGGCTTGTAGGTTTAGGTTTGCTATTATGATATATTACAATATATATATATATATATATATATGCAAATATAGCATATATGCTAATATAAGAAGTTTACTTAAGAAGCTTTAATTTTAATACAAATAAGTTCTTTAAATGCGTATTTAAAAAGGCTATTTCGATTATATGTAGTATATTAGTTAAAGTATTAACGTTAAGGAATTATTCTGGTTTGAAGCGTGAAGTTGGGGCATGTTAGGTGTTATAGTGTTTAAGGTAATGGTTTTGACACAGAATGCGCTGTGGGCCACCGTAGGTATCCTCACTATGGGACGGTAATATATAAGAGATATACCTTTCACGGAACACATAAAGAAGCGTAAGGTGTTTATGTGACGTGGTCAACGATATAAAGGCTTTAAACGTAACTTAATCGAATCGTGCCCAGCATAGGTACGCATATGTAGCGCTTGGACGGATTTCTGAAGCGTTTATGTCAGGTGACAATATAACCAAGCACCTAGAGTTGATATATTCAGAGGACCGGGATCAAGCAGTCTTTCTATTGAGCCCTATGCTACTACCCATCTTCCTAACTGTAGACAATCTATTCACTCGTTGACTATTCCCTCTAAAAGCTGGCCCTTCGGACCGCCGCATTGAGGTATTTTGCAAACCCCATACGCAAATGGACCGTCGGCATCTATATAATACCTGAATAGGATTCGACCCGGATCTAGGGCGGCTAGGAATACAACACTGGCGGGAATGTGTTGGGGGCCGGGATCAGGGCTGGTTCCTTTGGTGCCTCTTTAAGGGGTAACCAATCACGGCTGTGACTTGGTTTGTAGTTTGTTCAACCAAGAACTCGTTTGAAACTTCTAATATATGTATATATAGATAGAGGCTAGCGTGATGTAATTAGGTACCTATCTACCAAGCTGGGTTCTTAATATGTCCATAGACATTTTTAAGGGATGTCAAAAACATTTTCTGCCTATACTCTTGATTAGCTAGCTTTTGTCCAAACACATAATTACGTGTTATTCATCCTAATATCACTTCACATTAAGCAGCACAGCAAAATGACACAACCGCTAGACAGAGAGCCTGCATCTTCTTTGGATCTTACCGAGGATGACGAAAAGGCGAAGTGGTTCTCTGAAGTTCTCTCGGCGCTTGATGAAAATCAGCTGCCTGTACTAGGCCAGGACGTTTTCCGGCGCATTCACCCCCAAATTGCTCCCATGGATACGGAGCCGGCGGTCGGCGAGCCTATTTACGGCTCCTTCCACGTACTCTTCCCCTTGACCTTTCACACCGGCCTCTGCTGGTTGGTTAAGATTCCCGCCAACGGCACGGCGAACAAGTGGGACGACATCTCCGCGTCGTCCCTAGTCGCTGAGGCTAAGACGATGCAGCTTCTTAAGCGCGAGACCACTATTCCCTTGCCCGACGTCTTTGATTTCTCGTCAACGACTCAAAACGCTCTTCGATGCCCTTATATCCTATTGTCCTATATTTCTGGCGTGCCTTTATACAACGTCTGGTTTGGTAACCGGCTCAGCGGTGATGAACCGAAAGTGAACCGCGCACGGCGAACTCGCGCCCTTGAGGGTATCGCCTCTGCAATGATCCAGCTGGGCAATTTTTCATTTCGGACTAGCGGCAGTCCTATTTTTGCAAGTGACGGGTCCCCGTTAGGTACTGGTCCTGCACGACGAATCGATCAGATAGCTATGCTCGATCGGTGGTTCGTTCATAAAGACCCAGCCGACGACCCTATATACGTGGGTCATACAGCGTCCAGTGATCCGAAGGATTATTATACCTTCATGATGGATCAACACCCCGAGAAGTACCCATACCCGAAAGGCCTCGCGGCACTCTCGCGGCAATTGATCGGCTGGATCCCCGAACCCAGCGGAACAGAGCGTTTCGTTCTTAGTCATCCGGATTTCGAGTTTCAGAATTTCATCGTCTCGGAAGATGGCAGCCTCCGCGGCATCATCGACTGGGATGGTGTTGCAGCCGTACCTCGCACCATCGGTAACGCGAGATACCCCGGATGGCTTACTCGTGACTGGAACCCCGCTATGTATGGATACTATGAGATTATGGAACAAGGGATCGCGCCGGCCGGGGTGTGGGAGGATTCTCCGGCATGTCTCGCCGACTATCGTCAGGTCTACAAAGGCGCAATTGCAAAATGCCAAGGGGACGGCAACAGTGCTGATCTCTGCCGAGTGTCCCTTATCACAGACAAGGTGTCAATAACCGCAGATGATCCTCGGTGTCGAGGCGAGATTCTGAGCAAGGTCACGCAAAATATATGGGATCGTGCGGGACAAGGTAGCGAATTCGATTTTAAAGAGCTTGTTGATATGTTCCTCGATAATAACGTAGACGTCTCGGTAATGAATGCGCTTCAGACAGGATTCAATGCCCTCCTAACAGAGGAAGGTCTTTAAGGCGAATATATCTCCACTTGCTAGGCGGTTTACAGTTGATAGATGATAGACTTAGTACCCCTACCAGTACTGCCCTACCTAGCGTAACCCTCCTACGAGCTAGCGCGCCAAGTCCTAAAAGGCGCCTATTACTTGATAGACGTTTTGTATATATCAACTTGCTTACATACCTACATATCAGTAAGAGAAGCCCCTCATTGTCATGCATAGCTACCTACATATATAAGCGGCATAATAGTAACTTGCTGTTGATTTCACGCCGATTTTGTATACCGAAATCTATGTAGCTAGAACCGTCAGGTAAGTGGATGCTGATGGGATGGGTTGTGGAGTGTCTCGAGTCGCCCTTGGTACCTTTTGTGTAAGTTGCAGTACAAGGCGTGGTATTCTAGGCTGACGGCTTGTCAATGACTATCAGGAGGTACTGGTGTGTAGGGGAGTAAGACTAACCTAGCCAGGTATCGTGGGTCTGTGAGGCTTTTGGACAGGGCAGCGCTTGAGCCAGTTGATGGCCTTTGCGATATGTTTTTGGTGTAAGTACCTTGAGGTGAGATACCTTTTGCGTGCCGAGTTATGGGTTAGCGTGCCAAGTATACTTGACAAGGTTAGTTTTACTGGGCAGCAACCACAGTACTTAGTAACGGTCGGGAGTGGATTGACTCGTAGTATCACAAGAGATGTACCCTGATAAAAAAAAGGATTTCTCTCAGGTATAATTATAAGAGGTGCGATACCTATTGGTATATACCTAGACAGACTGATAGCATGCTGGTGTAGGAAGATCTGCATACTATTACTGTACCTACATGTAGGCGTGTGGAGAAATACAGCCTGACTGGTAATTATAAATGACCTAAAAGAGCTCTGAGAGCGACATGATTGGCCTGCTTCCTCCTCATCACTCAGCCCTTGCATCCTTTGACCAAGATCTTCTTTCTTCGTTCTATTATTATAGCTCTCGAAAACGTCATTCTTCGTGACTAAGGGAGTTGGGCTTGAACACGCCATGGCAGATGGCGTTGTATGTTATCTCTTCTACTGGTAATTGATTGATACAGCTTCATCGTTATGTGCTACATGCTATGTGCTATGTACTATGGAAAATCAAAACTTTTAGTTACTGCTACTAGGTACCGTCGTTGACCACCATCCGAGGCCAAGGCTTACTCGATGTGTTTCCGCAAGCTCAACTTTTCAAACAAGAAGCCCCGAGTTGACGACACTGGGGCCGAGGCAGCACGATATCGGACGAGTCAGTCGGTGACCGTCGGTTTTAATTGAAAACGACGGTCTTGGTGCCGTTGAGAAACACTCTCTTCTCGCTCCACCACTTCACGGCCGCGGCTAGTACCTGGCTCTCCACGTTGCTACCTTCCTCTACCAACTCCTTCGGGCTCATCGCGTGGTCTACCCGCGCAACTCTCTGCTCGATGATGGGACCCTCATCCAAGTCGGCTGTGACGAAGTGCGCCGTCGCGCCGATGATCTTCACACCTCGCTCGAAGGCCTGGTGATAGGGCTTGGCCCCTTTGAAGGACGGCAAGAAACTGTGGTGGATATTGATGATCTTGCCGCTCATGGCTTCGCACAAGCCGGGGCTAAGCACCTGCATGTAGCGTGCTAGGACCACGAGCTCGATGTTGTTCGCCTTGATGAGGTCTAGGATCTGCTTCTCCTGCTCTAGCTTGGTGTCTTTGGTGACGGGTAGATGATGAAACTCAATACCGTAGCTCTCAACGAGAGCCCGGTAGTCTGGATGGTTTGAGACAACCAGTGGGACATCAATACCAAGTTGATTGGTTTTGGTCCTGAAGAGAAGATCGTTCAAGCAATGTCCGATCTTAGAGACCATGATCAGCACCCTTGGCTTCTGACTAGCTGGTCTTAAGTCATAATAGTCCATCTGCAGCTCAGCAGACAACTTTTCGATGGACTCATTGAGAGGGTCCGTAGATTCGGCATGTCCGAAATGCACTCTCATGAAAAACTTTTGGGATGTTCTATCTGAGAACTGTTGGAGGTCAAGGATATTTAACCCATGACTCGCCAGCAGCCCAGTCACAGCGTGGACGATGCCAGGCTTATCTGGACATGACAATGTGAGGATATGATTATTATCGGTAGACATTGTGTCGATTGACTTGAGAGAAAAAACAGGTCAGGAAAGCCGTGAGTTTCTAGTATGACTAACTGGCCTTTACCTGGGATGTCTATACTCCGTGGAGGTTTTTTTTACCTATATCGGCCGTCATTCGGCTTCTGGATTAGTGCATGAGTCAAATCTAGCTATTTTATGTCATTATCGAATTGTGTGGCAAGACTGGAACCTTCAGAGAGGGTTCCCGTCTATAGTTCACTTAGCCTACCTAGCGCCTGTTAGAACCTGACTAACGTTAAGCGACAAGGATCGTTATTCACTATGCCTTCGGGAAGACGGGAGACATTGTCGTCGTGTTCCTGGGGGAGAATAGAAAGGAGTGCGGCAATCCCCAAGATGGTCACGTAGGTAACATAGCATCTCAGTCAAGTCGGAGGCTATTTCGGCGCATCTTTCAAATGGAATAAAATCCGGCTTAACTTAGCGATTAAATTGTGCCATTTTATTTTATCGCAGTGCTGACGAATATTTGCCACCTAACTTGGTGCAGCAGATGCGAGAATTCTAACGAACTAACCCATGTTCATGGAATTAGACATTCGGAGCGATGATGACCTTCCGATCTTCTGGACACAAATTGACGATGCGGGGGACGGGAGCGGCAGTGAAAGTTTTAAGGGCTCTAGCGTAGAATGTGGGGAAGAAGAGGCTAGATTTGATCACTTTCGGACAGCGTGATTGGGAGAAAATCTTTACATACCCATTACCGGACGGGCCTTACTGAAGAGACTACGTAATGTATGCCCGGTACCTATTCAGCCGGTGACAGTAACGAACCCACCTAGGCGCCATGTTGCGTTGGCTACTGCCAGGCACATACGGTTAGTACGGGACAGTACCTAGGTAAGATAGGGATCGCTTTTCGCCCTTCAAAAAGCACCACAGAGCAGCAAGAGCAATGCAATTACAGATCCAGCGCCATGTCCACGTAGGTGATCATCGGTACAACTCGCTCGACAAGCCACGAACGGCGCACACGCTACCCATCTCTCATCATATCTCGGAAACGAGTGAGGAGTGAAAGTCAGTCGATCGGCGTGGCTTGCATGGGTGTTGGCCATAGGATTGGGAAACAGAGAGAGAAAAAGTGAAAATCACGTACTCCACGGGTCTCGAAGTGGCTACCTACTTATGTAAGTAAGTCGTGCGATTGGAGGCCAATGACCTATTTCTAGTATGCGCCAGCTCTAGCACTTCACTCGGGGACCTGCAGAGCTCGTGTTCGTAGGAGATGCAGCCAAATAGTGTAACACTGTGAAAACTTGCAGCATAAGGTCGCAGGGGTAGGGCCTCTTTTTGACAGCCCCGTTGCCTGACCGCTCGCGACGATTCGCTAAAATCAAATAAATAGCTAGCCAAGTGTCTAGAACAGAGCGCAGCGTTGTAACCCGGATCCTCATCTGATCTGGCTGTCGTTGCGAGAAGGTGTCAGCCACGTTGGAGGATGGTCTCATTGCACCGCTGATTTACGCGAAAGGACTGCGATGGCGCCACAACCGGGCCGCGGATCTGGCGCGATCCATCGATTACATACCGAGAGTATGTCTCGGTTGTATGTTGCTGCTAGTATCCGTGATTTATATCGGGTATATCGCAACCAGCGGTAAGGTATTCTTTCGTTCAGTTTGTCTAGTTTGTCATTGAGAGAGAGCCCATTATTCATGATGGTTGTTTGCTCGCTTGTTTGCTTGCCTTGCCTGCATTGGCTTCTTCAGCTGGACCGTTGGAGAGGGTGTGATTTCCGGCTATTTCCACTGTTTATTGTGCCCAATTTGCATGCGAGATCGTGACGATGGCGCCTCTTGGCAATTAATATATTCTCGTCCTCGCAGCTCAGGCGCACAGTATAAACCGGTAGACCCGTGTGCTGTTGGGGTTTGGCAACGGCTCCCGATCCCAAGACAAAGAGACCGACGGTCTCTCGTGCAGCTCACCCGGCAGGATATATATGATCCGTCATCGCACTCCCCCCCGTGCATGTACTTCTCATTGTCGTGTTGTCAACGCTTTTCTTTTCTCCTAGTCAATCCCTAGACTTGATCGACGCCGGGATCGTCATTCGCTTTTCAGCTTCCAGCCTTATTACAACCAGCTAGCTAGGTAGCTACTGCGTCTCTGGTCTCTGCCGTGGTTGGTGTTGTACCGTCTGTGTCAGAAAGGTGTCGAGGGTATCACAAACCTAGGAAAACTCGTATCGCAGATGACTACGGAGTCTTGAAATCTCTGATCTCTGACCTACTGTACTTGGCTGATCCCGAGTATACGAATCTGTGCGACGTCGAGAGTCAGAGCACGGCATAGTTTGTTCTATTATTCAGATCGCGGGGCCAGCACCGGAGCCTGTACCCGGTACCTCACCTATTAATAACAATTGAGACGGACCGTGCTTGCCTGGCCTTGTCCCCTTGCCCCTTGCTTGAATAAGAGAATATCTCTAAGCCACGGCCGCAACTGCCTTGTCTTAAAATACGACGGCACTTTCCCCCGCCGGTTGCGGGCTCAAGCCCAACAGTTCAAGTACGGCTCCTTCAGTTAAAAACTTGCATTACTACTATTTCGATCTTTAAGCTATTTCACATTTGAGTTCAAGTCCACACCGCCAATATTACAACATTCGTTCTTCGCGTTGGATACCTACTTCGGCATCGGCTAGCGCAAATATTTCAAAATGGGGATCCAGTTCTTCACTAACTGGGAATTATGGGAGCAGTTGACTTTTGTGAGCTCATCCATCTCTATCTCCGTGAATTCTTCGAGCCTTTTGCTAATAGAGACAAGGTGTTAGCCGCAGGCATCGTTGCGGTGTTCTTTATAGGATGGGCTAAATTGTGGTGGATGCAGAGGCTGCTTAAGAAACATGCCTTGATCGATGAGGAAAAACGAGTCAGGCAAACGACGCTGCGAAAGAGTGGCCTGAGACGGGTGGAGATCCCCTTCGGTGTGCGCGCCATCCAGAGCGGTGTAGAGGTTGAGGGTATTTGGATCTCTCGTCCCGTCACGCCAACAGGGGCGCGTAGCTCCGGCAGGGCCTCCTCTACGACACTAGATATCGACGGCGATTTGAGGCGTGAAGAGAAAGGGAAGGCTGTATTAGGCAGTATCATAAGGCCGACTGCGACCGTCACCGAACTTGAACCTACCCCGAAGCCAAGCCCACGCCTTGGTCCAACAGGTGGTTATTTCGATCAAAATATTCGACAAGATATTGGCCGATCGTCGTCCCCGGGGCCACAAATGGCGTATCTACAACCGTACTCGTCGCAACGCCCGACAAATGATACCTCATATACCACCCGATACCCAGAAAGCGCGGTGGCTCGACACCACCTGGAAGCCTATATTCCCACAGCTTCTTCCTCGACTGTGAACTCTTCTCCTTCCCCACGAGTTCGGCCGGCAGATCGTATATCTATCTCGTCCGAAGAAGGTCTCAGCTTCTCCGGTCCGCGCTATCCTGCCGATGCTCGTAGCCGGCCATCCGGGCTGTCGACCTACTACAGCAGCGCTCTTGAGGATTCCGAGTCTTCGTCTTCAGCCGGGCCGTCTAGAGCCCAGGGCAAATACTGCTCGCGAGTCCGCGCGGAGACAAGAGGAGATCCACTCGAAGGTGCCGAGACAGACAGAGCACCTAGTCCTGATCCCCATTCGGCTGCTCGGCCGTCTTTGGCATCTACACGTCCAACCCCGGTCCGTACGTACGCCGACCAACACGAAAACACATCGTCGAGAGTAGTAAATTCCGGCTTTGAAGTGTTACGTGCGGGAACCTTTGGTCACTTGAGCGGCGACGATCGGCTGATAAACGATAACTCCACCGGGTTGGCTAGATAACCCGAATTTTGACCTTTACAAACTCCAGAGGGCGGAGGCTGCTAGAAATGCTCGCCATGTTGGTTCACAAAAAAAAAAATAAAGGCTGTCGTACTTCGCACGCCCTGGTGGCATGGGGCGAATTATTCAATCTAATGACTGACTACGACTGTACGACCACTATGGTAGATGCTTTCGTAGGCTTAGCTGCAGGGGGGACAAGATGAAAAATGTACATAACGAATTTACATCGGCGTAAATACTTGGGAAGCTGCATTTTCTTGCATCAGAAAGGGGGAAAATACGATTCAGGTCGCTTTGGCACGGCATTGTCTCTTAGAGGAGTCGGGTAACGATGAATGAAAATAAAAAAGGGGAAAGCATCTGACCGTGTTTACTTCGTTCATGCCGTGGTATATTCTCGTATGATCAACGTCGAATAGCTAGAAACGACCTAATTGAAGAGAGGCAGAGGGAGAACGGGATGCACGCCCTATTTTTCGCGGTAAATTAGCAACGTGGTGAAATGGCTTTGGGGTTCTAGAGCGATTCTATTGAGATCTAGATAGACAGAGGAACGAAAGAAACAGGGTTGAAGTCAGCTCCAGGCCCCTTGGTTATTCACGGAGTCGAAATTTACCCTTCCGTCCTGCTTACACCCGCGGTATCGGTACTTTTAGGTACCCCTCGCAGCCGCGATAATAATAGAGTCTCCGGATCATTCCATTCAAGTAACCCGGCTACGTGGCAGCCCGTTGAGGCGTCTAAGGGCCATGTGACTACCCTAGATGAAGACTAGAATTCGAATACTGATATGTCCTACTATTCGTTGCTTTTAGGCGGGCTCTTCGTGTTTGTTCTGATTGAGCTCAGATATACGATTAAAAACTTCTGGATAGTGAAATGCCAAGGCCATCGTTGCTTTTGTGGATTGGTGCGGGATGATAATCGCCTGTTCACACATCAGCAAGTTTTGACAGAGCAGGCCTGGAATCATGTATACAGGATTGGTTTGGCTGGCTGTGTATACTAACTTAGGGCGCGATAATCGTCTTTTAGTCGATAAATGTATTTGGTCCGTTAATTCGCCCTGTTCAATACTGTTCAAACGTGGTAATCACTTGATCAAATTCGTATGGACGCATAACTTTCATCCTATATTAGCAATTGATCTAGTCAAATAGGCGCATGAGTTTACTGAAGCTCCCTAGGTACTTATCTGCGACATAATTTTGCAAGGTCTAATATTTGTTAATTCGTCATGCGACTGGGTCGGTTGCCCTCGTAGAAGCAATTCGCGTAGAGTGTGAATCAAAGTCCTTAGTAACGCCTGCCATGCAAAACCGCTCATACACCGCCCACCTCATTTATTCCATGCACATCATAACCTCATACCAGTAGCTTCCAACCCGTTGCTAGCCCTAATCTTTCTCCATATCCTTCGGGGCCGGGTCACCAATACCATCCTCATTAATGGCGAAAAGGCAATCACTCTCGGGAAGACATGGGCTGTCGTATATCTTGGCGATACGCGTTTCACCACGACCTTTCTTCAAGCTGATTCTTGTTGTGCTAGCATGGGCAATGATGTTGCCGCCAATAGGCTTTTTAGGGTCCGGATTGAACATGGCGCTGGGACCGCCGTCCACCTGGGCCACAACCTGATTGGTAATGACCACAGCAATTCCGAACTCATCGGCGAGCCGCTGCAGGCTACGCATGAACTTGGCTAGGTGGGTCTGTCGGGAGGATAACTCGCCTCGGCCAAGGAAGTCGGTTCTGTAGAGAGCGGTGGCGCTATCGACAATTAGGAGGGAGAACCTGGTCTCGCACATCATAGATGCTGCTTGCGTAAGGAGCTGAAGCTGATGGTCGGAATTGTATGCGCGTGCATAAGCGACATTGTCCAGGACCTCTTCGCCATTTAAGCCGTAGCGGTTGGCGACGGCGAGTAGACGTACAGGCCGGAAAGTGGCTTCAGTATCAATGTAGAGACACTTGCCTTCTCCACCCCCCATATCGAAGGGCAGCTGGCAAGTTACGGCAAGGGTGTGACAGATCTGACTCTTTCCTGTCCGAAATTCGCCGAAGAGCTCCGTTACTGAACCGGTCTCGATACCACCAGCCAACAGTGTATCCAGATTCTTCGAGCCTGTCGTGATCGAGATGAGCTCACTCCTCCGTAGGTGCATCTCAGTTGCCGTGGTAAAGCCCAAGGGGACAATTTTAGAAGCTAAAGCCAGTCAGAAATTGATATTGTACGATAATCAGGAACGAATACCTTCAGCTAGTATTTTGACAGCTTTCTGCTCGGATATTCCCTTGACCTGTTCCAGCATGCGCTTGGGTGCGTAGGCGACTGACTCAACCGTTTGATAACCACCATCTATTAGGAGTTGACAATCGCGCTTTGTGAGCCCAGCCAGTCCCTAGATGATACGACTTTAGTAAATGTGACATAGTATACATAGACCCATTTACAGAAGGACAGGACTGCCCACCTCTAGGGCAGTGATTGGCGTCGGGGCACCGGGACCGGTTGTACCGGAATCCTCGCCATTTACTTCTTCCTCATATTCGTCTGCCATCCTGGGCAATACGCGCGCGATGGCTCTACGGAAAGAAAACAACTCGCTTCAAAGGGGGCGCAATGAGAAGCAGCGTAGTTCTTTGGAATTGTGTATGAGAGATGGGGTGATTGGTTCACGTAAATGTGCTAGAAATGGGAATGGAAGACTGGGCGTTGTTGGGTTATGCCTCCGACTCAACCTATCCACACTAAGGTACTTGCCTAGGTAAGCAGGTAACTAAGTTGACGCCTGCCTGAACGCGTTCGACGCGATAGGAGCGTCAAGTGTTGGCGGGGCGAAAACAAATTGCTTCTTCGTAAATCACGGAAACACGTGATGAGGCCGAGACAATCTGACGGCTGCATTGTAGCTGATAGTTAATCACCAGCTGCACAATTTTTCTTTTCACCTGCCAAAGTAAAAAACATTACTCATAGGTGGGGACCTAGAAACACCTACCCCCGTCATTAGTACCTCCCTAGCCTGCCTAGGTGCTTTTAGGCCAAACTACCTAGTAACCAGTGATCCTCAAAATCAACAATCGCGTAACGATCTCTGTCGATGACGGCAAACTTGCCCTGATCCTCTGCAGCACCGAATCGGAGGTCGATGGAATCAGAATGGCTACCCGAGAGCCACGCATCTTTTTCAAGGAGACGAGGCTGAACTTCGAGCCAACCTCGTCTGCCTACATCATTGATGTGCAGCTCCCTTCCATCGCAAATCCGTCCAAGAACAAACGCCAGACCAATGGTTCGGTTAGACCACACGACGACGACGATGACGCCCTCCGCACGAAAAGCTGTGCGACTGCATCGGCCATCTACTATCGCCAGCACCACCAGTATCCGAAGAGCTTTTTATGGAGGGTGCTTGAAAATAACAGTGTTCTAAGCCTACGGACCGTCGATATCTGTAGAGATGAGACAACATTCGACACCAACCTCATATTAAACTTCCACTTCCCATCTGCGATACGACCCTCCTGTATTGCTCTTTCCGATCCAATAGACCACGATGCGCTCGCCGTCTATGTTCTGGACGAAATCGGCCAGCTGTACACCCTATTTCTGCGACCCGATTCCTTTCGCAAACGATCTTTCGTCGAAAGCGGAGTAGGCGACTCATGCAAAATATTCATCGTTAACGCTCTCCAGAGCTTCAAGACGCCGTACAGGCTCATAGCCGTCAATTGTGATCGGCTCATTGTGACGCTTACTGATGGTGGTCATATTCGCCTTGACAAAAACAATAATCACACAGGTAAGTCACGCCTCTCGACTCCACACGATGACAATACTAATGCGCCGTCAGCGCCACAACCTCCTTGGAAAGAGACCTTCTATAATGCCAAGGGGTGGGTACAGGGATTTAAAAGCATACTCTCTAGCAGGGGTGACTATGACCCAACTGCTGCTACCGCTGTCACTGAGAGCGGCTTCGGCTTGGATGACGCTTCATTCCTTTTTACCATCTGTCTCGACCATCGCTTGCGAATTTGGAATCTTAACAGCGGGCAAATCCTCGGAGCAATGGACTTGCTGAAAGCCACAAGAGAACCTAACGAGATAGGGAAATGGCGAATCGACCCGACGCAACAGAATTTGATTCGCATAATAGGTCAAGTCCAGGGCAAACGACTGTGTATGACTTATTCACCTGTTGGCTCAGGAGAATTCAAGTTTTGGAAGCTCGAATCCGACGACAGTGTCTCCGTTGACGTAAAAGACCTCCACGCAGACAGCCACTTTATCCCAATACCACCTCTCGGATCCGACGTATGGACCCTCGCTGACTTTCGAGTGGCGGAACATGACAGCACTGGACACCTTCAAATATGGTTATTGTGGAAGAACAACATCGCGTACCGTATTCAAGAACTGACCTCTCCAATTTCTGAGCTCCCGGCGCATTGGCGAACTGGCTGGCATTCTGTTTACTCTGATGCAACGATCCCCTCGGCGCCTGCCTCGGGTCCCTCCGATCCGGTTGATACCAATGAAAGATGGCTTGAACTCATACTCTCCCCCGGCAGGTTTACTCCATCGACCTTGGAAGCCGCATTAAGCGCATATCAACGAGCAATAGGAGACGCAGAGAGTAATACCCGTTCCTCTAGCCAGAGTTTAGCTGAGTCGATATGTTCTGCGATCGCTTCAACTTCGGCCTTGAGTCAGGCCTCATCGGGCGCATTGGAGTACGAACAATTCCGTGCTTCTAGTGAAGCACAATGGAGAAAATTTTACCGGATTTTGATCGAGATAGACAAACCAAGAGGCGAGGCACTCGCCCTAGCATATGAACCCATATCGGAATTGCCCTGGGTTATATGTGCGGACAGTATTTCAACCATCAGAAGATGCAGTAAATTGGAACAGATTTGCTACAATCCTAAGGCTCGGAATGTAGAGTCATCTGATCTGTCTTCATTGATAATAACCGGGCAGAACTTCGTCGAGGGGTTCTCCGATAGCATGCTACAGATTTGTCAATCGGTCCTTCGCGTGGAACTTTTCGAAACAACATCGAAAACGGACCAGGAGCGTATCCAGTTTTTCTCAGATAAGGCAGGTTTCTGGCGTCAGATATCCGACGAAGATTGCGCTCAAGTAACTGATGTTTTGGGTTCTAATTTTAACGTCGTTACATCGAATGTTTACCAACAGATGCTTGCCTTACTTAATGAGACCTGGAGCCCTAGACATTCTACGGAATATCCTCTAACGGAACTTGGCCGTAGGGTTGTCGTGAAGGCAACTGAAGATGTTGCGGACCTGCAATGGAACGTTTGTTTTAGTCAACTCATCCTTCTTGTTCATATGGAGTTCGAGTTTGATCGCCCCGAGGACGCCCTACACAACAGAGTCAACATAGGTGCAGTATATAGGAGTTTACTGCAATCCTTGAGCCGATTGCAACTAATTCGTTGGCTTGCGAACGCGCGTTTACCCGCGCTTCTCTCTAGGGCGGAGATAGCGAATTCGTTCTCTAGCACCTCCTCAGTTAAACGATCGATCGAAGATGACAAATTCAATACCGTCTTGGAAGACTGTATTGGACACCTACTTGGCATGACATGTCTATCTCCAGGTGATTCATTGAAAATAGGATCGACCATCACCAAGCTTATCACCAACCTTTGCGCGCCAGGCAGCGATATTGAGTTACAACCTCATTACATCCAGTGTGCTCTACTTGTCCGGGATAGAGCCGATCTAGCCGTTGAATTGACTTCCTTTTCTACTCAGGATCCATTCCCTCTCTATATCCAAGGCCGTGTCGCCTTAGCTCTTCGTGATCACTCTGGTGCTGCGATGTACTTCAAGAAGGCAGCTTATGGCATGAGTAAGTCTATACCTCCGTATTCGATTACGGCCGGAACTGACGCTTAATATAGGTCTACCTCACGCCAACCCTGGAAGGCATAGTAGCGGCTTGATCGACGACGCCGAATGGAACTTACTATTCAATGGCATGCCGCGGTACTATGCGCATGTCGTCGCATTATACGAGAAGTGCAGAGCTTATAGTTATGTAGTGGATTTTGCACGCCTCTCTCTACAGTTCATCAACAAAAAAATGGAGGGTGCGGACTTGTTGCAGGCAGAGGTACAGAGCCGTCTCTTTAGTGGAGCGACGGCCATATCGCGGTTTGAGCTCGCTCATTCGACGCTAATAGCGATGAAGGACCGTGCTCTGCAGCACTCATGCTTGCGTATTTTAATTCAGAAGATGTGCGATAATCTTCACAATGCTGAATTGGTACAGCTATCGTTCCCCGGTCTTCAAGGCGCGGTGGATGACATCCTAGCGCAGAAATGTCAAGACACGGTGGACGTCATAACTGGCATCCCATATCATCAAATTCTCTACTCCTGGCGAGTAAAACGGAATGACTATCGTGGCGCCGCAGCAATTTTGCTTGATCGTATCCAAAAGCTCAGACAACTTGGTGAAGGGGATCAATTCACCAGCGAAGATATTCTCGATACCGCGATTACACGGCAATACTTAATGCTGATAAATGTCTTAAGTTGCGTTGATCAGAAACAAGCTTGGATCACGGCAGAGGAGCCTCTCCCGCCAACTGAAGCTAGGAGCGGAGCCCATGTCGTTGGAAAGCGCAAAGTCGTCACACTGGCCGATATTCGTAAAGAATACCAAGACGAACTCGATCGCATCGCTGCGATACAGAATAACCAGTTTGGGTTCGCTGCAGATGACGAAATGGAAATCCTTTAGGAGTAGCGCTTGTAGACTAAAGACTATAATGTACAATACGGATAATCGTGCTGGATGAATGATACCTTTTGAAATAGGAACTTGGTCACGGTAATGAGACGAAATTTTTTAAAATTCCTGAAATACTATTTCGTAGATGTGATTCGCGCTTCTACAACCGAACGCCATTCGACCATGCTCCCAAAGAAATTCCTAGGTCGCTAATAAATTTGTACAGAATAGTTGTATTACACTAATATCTCGACCAACAAGGAAACTTGGATTTTGATGAACTTTATGCTGCTGCAGGTAATGCCATGTTTTTTGTTCCTTCCGGAACTGTCACAACTCCTTGTGGTTCCTTAGCTACGGCATCGGGAGCTTGCCGGTACAAAACGATCTCTGACTGTTTAAAGTATCGTCTAGCATCCTCATCTATCAGCACCAGACTCAGATAATATCGTGTTGAGAATTTCTTATTGACGTCGCGGAATGTTGGTGTTAGGTCGAAACCGCCGAGGAAGAGACGAATCGGAATTGTCTCGCCGCGAGATGGAGAACCATCCATTATCTAAGACACGATTCGTTAGACTAAAGAGCGTGGTGACGGGGACCGTCACTTTTTTTCCAAAGGAGCCTTACCTCGAAACGAACCAACGTTTCGCTTTCGTTGTATTGGTTTGGTGTAGCACCTGTTGTCTCCCTCCGGATGATGCTCAACTCCATGTGCTTAATCTTGAGGCGGACGAGCAAGAAGTAGATGCGACCGACAATAACGTCCTTGAGGTGGTATTTGCTTTTGCTGTATTCGAATTCGATATGTAGGCAGTCCTCGATGCCGACGTCCATCTTGATGCTGCTGTTCATCTCAGGTGGAATGCGATAGCTATACACCCACATATCCTTCTCACGGATGACATCGGCCATGCGCCGCGCGACTGTCACGCGCACAAAGTACCGTAGTTTGACATTGATACCGTTATATGACTCGTACTGCTTCTCTACGTTTTTGAAGTTGAAATCGAACGTTTGCGGGTGTTGCAGCTCGCCCGGAGCTGCCAGTTCCTGGTTCAAGCATAGGAATTCGTAGTGGTTGCCTCGGTCGAAGAACATTTCTATAATACGGTAGATGCGTATCAGCTTAAGAAATTCTGGTACAGATTGTCTACCCATATCTTGTAGGCACCCTATATCACATCACACTGACCTATCGTGCCAATGAATTGGACCTTGATGCCCATATGTTCTAGCTTCTTGGAATCCTTGGGTCGAATTGTAGCTTGTCCTGAATTAACATGTCCGGATTAGTAATACTGGCTACATAGAATCCCGTCGCAGCATTGGCGAACAAACCTCGTACACTCTCCCCATCCATATAAAGGGGCGCCTTCTCGCGCCTGTTCTTGTCGGTCTTGATGTCGACCATCTGTCTTTTGTCGGTATCGTCGAGGACAATGTCGATGTCGACCGGGGTCGAGAAGAAGTACGACATCTTAAATAGCCGTTTCTTGCATCAATTCGCCAAAGACTGGTATAGCGACGCCAAAGCAGACCTCAAACTTGCCGTTGATGATAACGGTGGTTATTAAGTTGATAGCTGGAGCCTTGGAAAGCACTTGTGGGGCTTCGAGAGCTCAAGGGTACGGCACGGCGTCAGAGGTGTAAGATAGGGGAGGTTGCAGTTATCAGTACGCAACATCACCATACATCTCCACCGATGGACCCCCACCTTTATAACGTACGTACCTAGGTACCTACGTGGCAATGCAGATGTGGCTGGAGCTCTATCTTCAGTGGCGGTGCCTTCCTATGGTGGGTCAGAAGCGGCCCCATTCTTCGGCGGCCGAGTTTTTCCCGCTCCTCTTATGAGCCCTAAAATGAGTGGCAGGTGCGAGAGGTACCTAGGTACATACAATTTAGCGACTACACAGGAATTTCCCACCCTAGACGAAATTCTCGACATTTGGCACTTGGTGCATCCGACAAAAAGTTAACAGCAAATCGTCGCATCGCCAATTCTTCAGGTACGTAATACTTCCACTTCGCTGACGGCTCCTTTATCTACTTAATCTTCTATTCTCTTTTTTCTGGTGTCGTCGCTTTGGAGCTACACCCTCCACAAAGCTTTCTAACCGCTGTCTCGCAGGTCGACTCCGCCTTCGATTCTCCCACCCCACCTGAAGAACATTCGTCAAGATGCGGTACATTCACAGTCAGGAGACCCTGGAGATTCCCGAGGGAGGTACGTGATCGAGATTGGACTATTTCGTTGTCGTTTCTTCTCAGGAAGAGTTGGATTCTTGAATGGGAGCTCGTGCAGCGAGGATGGAAAGAGACGATGGGCAGAACCCGATACCTACGAACACACGATTACACGAGTCCGAAAGATTACTGACGCGGTTCACGAACAGTCAAGGTTTCCATTAAGTCCAGGAAGGTTACTGTCGAAGGTCCCAGAGGTACGATTTCGATTACCACGTTCATGCCCCTTCAGCGCGCGCAGGGAATCTAATGATTCGAAACAGGCAAGCTCTCCAAGGACCTGAGCCATCTGGCCGTCAACTTCTCCCACCCCAAGACGAACGTTATCGGCATTGAGATCCACCACGGCTCGAGAAAAAATGTCGCCACGCTCCGAACCGTTCGTACCCTCATTAACAACCTAGTTGTTGGTGTCACCAAGGGTTACAAGTACAAGATGCGTTACGTCTACGCCCATTTTCCTATCAACGTCAACCTAGACAAGAACAACGAGACCGGCCTATGGGAAGTCGAGATCCGGTAGGTTGCCGCGCTCCTATTCTAAATAAAATTACAGAATGCAGTATTGTAACGAATAATGGATTCTAATCCGTTGGCCATAGAAACTTCGTCGGAGAGAAGCTCGTCCGTAGAGTCGTTATGCAGCCCGGTGTCGACGTCGAGGTCTCCAAGGCTCAGAAGGATGAGCTCCTGATCCTTGGTAACTCCCTAGAGGCTGTTTCACAGAGCGCAGCCGATATCCAGCAGATCTGCCGTGTTCGTAACAAGGATATCCGAAAGGTGAGAAATTCACGGCACTTATTTGTTTGCTATACTACCCAGATTATGCGGACTAACATCAATTCCAGTTCTTGGACGGTATCTACGTATCGGAGAAGACTAATATTGTTGAGGAACTGTAAACGGCCATTCGGGTGGTTTCTTTATTGCTTTCTGGGTCCCTATCAGGAGTCGCCGGGGTTCATTTGCATGTGACGTAGCGAAAATAGCTACGAAAATGGAACCAAAATACTGAATGAATGGAATTTTCGGGAACGAACTTAATGCATCCTTGTCGTTGTAACGAGAGCTTCGCGACCACGAAAGTCCTGGGTTCCATATACAGACTAGATACCGATTACGACAGCCAGACCGGCCTCTCACGGTGGTCCGGCGGCTCTTCGAGACAGTCTAGACCCAGTCTACTCATTTTTACGTATATCTTGATGACATACTCTCTGCCTCTTTCCATCTTTCGTGCTAGTTTATAGTGGTCTATTAGGCGGGTTTTTTTCCTAGTCACGCACCCTCCCCTCTGGTTTACGTGAAAAGCAACTGCCTTTATTATTGATTTTCCGCATTAGAGAGCTTGCAAGCTCATTCAGGTAACTGGATGCATTCCACGCAGATCTCTGAGGCCCTGCTGGATGAGCACCTTGCCTGCCGCTACAGGGTGTGTTGCTATTAAAAATGTCAAAATAGAATTTGGCGAGCTACAAGGTTATGAACTAACCGATCATAGGCACATACTAGGAGACAAGCCCCGCGAAAAAGAACAAAGGCTGGAAATCATGCAGCCATTTTAGGCAGTCAGCGTTTCATTGAGGAGGTCTATATACGTTTTGTGTTCCCGAGCAGGCGCCTCCACCGCGATCTCGTCTCCTGTTTCCCCCCGCTATACATAATGGGGAAATCATATCCATCTCAACATTAAAATCGTAGGTAACATTCGCATATACATAAGTTACGAAGCCATTCGTCGCGACCTTTTCCGAAGGCCATCTCACCCCTATCATGATTTCATGGGGCTTCGTTTAACATCCCGTCCACCGATCTCGATCGTCTCTTGTGAACCACTCGCAAGGGTGCTGTTCAATACACAGTGCAAAGGATTCGTTTGTTCGATCGGTATACCGAGAAGGGAGAAAAACGTGAAGTAAAATCCGATTCTTCCTAAAACGCCGGGGTCGTGCAATGTGCTAAAATTCTTGATCGGAAATATAAACAATGTGTGGGTGAAAGGGGAAATGTTGCGACAGCTCTAGTGTTGAGCTATTAGCTTATAATGAGGCACCGCAATGACGGCGGCAATCAGATTCTCGAGGGTCGTGTCGAAGCCCGAGTTCCCCGCGATTGTCTCGAATGCCTTGACTGGCGGGACTGTCTCGATCTACGCGTCCTCCTTCCGGAACTAAAACTACCTGTGAAACCGAAAAATAAGTCAGTAAGCGCCCCATATCGGAGTTTATCGAACAGAGATAAACTCACTAGGGCTAGTCCGAGTAAAGGAATCAGAATAGTACGAACTACTCCAGTTGCTCTGAGACCGCCTATGGGTGCTCGGCTTGCGCTTGTCGCTTCTTCTCAAGCCGAGCAAGATGGCGAGAGCACCGATAGCGGCAATCAGCCAGCCCAT
>JAPUUL010000810.1:0-13737 GCA_029590625.1 Lasiodiplodia mahajangana
CGCGGCGAGCCGCCGCCACTGCCGGTAATACCCATTGCGGTCGACATTGGACGGAAGAAGCGCTGGAGGAACGAGGGCATAGTAAATGCCATTAGGAGAAATGCGAAGGCGATTGCGAAGAGCGCCGTCGTTAAAGAAATGCCGTTATTTCCGTTATTCGTGGATTTGATAGCGTGTTTTTTGCCCGACCCTGATGACGTCGATGTTGACATATAACAACAGTAGACTTCAAAAGCTAGTTAAGCCGATACGGGTTTATTGAGGAGGGAATGATAGAAAGGAGAAAAGAGTAAAAGGGCTAAAGGGGAAATAGGACGGATAATATGTCGTCGACGTTGCGCCGCCACCTCTTGAGATGGCTGACAGTTTCAAGCACCCATGACAAATCTCAGAACACTCAATTTGGATGCTTGCTTCGCCCGCCCCGCGAAAGCTTAGCTACGGTGCCCCGCCGATTGCGCGCCAATTGTTCGAGCACGTCACCGTGAAACAAAAGATTCCATCTGCTGATTCCAAATCGCCCACCATCAAGTGGGGAGCTACCTCGGTACCTGTCACATCCATGACCACCACCCCTGTAAGTTGAGGTACCTTCAGCATCTTATCTTTTATCTTATCAAACGCAGCCTTACGCACATCTTTTGTTCCCCCACGTTGGAACTTTGCGACACGGCTGAGCGACGAGCTATGAGCTACGCCCTACGCAATCAGCCTTACTCCCACAACAATCAATCACCAATAAACGCCAAGATGCCTTCTGAAAGTGGCCACAGACGTGAGTGTTATCTATTATCTCCCAAGCTACCTATGCTAACCAATTGGCCTTCAAAGTATACGTCAAGTTAGTATATCCTATACACACGAGCCTGCCCTGCCCGTTGTACCGAAACAAACGTCGAATATAACGTCGCGTTATAGAACGTCGCTGATATTGGGACGACAAATAGAGCCCGACACCTCGGGTACAGGCGCAACAAGCATACTACCCACCCTAACCGAAGCCTAGTAAAGATCGAGGGTGTGGATAACACCGAGGCCGCCAAGTATGTCCATAAACCGACCTAATGTTTATATACATCACCCCAGCGACTGGTTTATTGACATTCATAGCTTCTATCTCGGCAAGAAGATTGCCTTCATTCAAAAGGCGCCAAAGGAAGTCCGTACGTTAAACAATTCAATCTATTTATGTCGTGCCATATACCAGCGTAGCTCAAGTTTAAGGCTATACTAACTGTTCGTTTACAGGAGGCACTCAGACACGCGTGGTAGGCAATGGCCCGGTCGATTCATATTATATCCTGTCAAGATACTAATTGATATTTACGATAAAGATCTGGGGAAAGGTCGTCCGACCCCACGGTATATCCCCCCGTATCCGAGTTCGGTTATTCGACGTTGCTAATCGTGTGGTTTTAGGCAACTCAGGCGCTGTGCAGGCTCGCTTCTCCGTTCCTCTTCCGACGAAGTCGTTTGGCGCTAGCCTTAGGGTCCTGTTATACCCCTCATCGATCTAATCGAAGAAAAGGATGCGTCCAGGAGGCGCGCTTTGGCGAATGCGTTTGTAAATCAATAGAGGTTGAGAGGACCAATTAGATGTTATACCTCAACCGACGACCCTAAAACCTATTGGTCTTGGGCTCGCGAAATCAGGCCTTAAGGCTTCTCTATGTGAGACAAATCTTTAGGGTTGCCTGCTCTACCCTACTCGACAGGACAGAATCAAGGTTGAGAGCCTCTCAGTACAGCTAGACGAGTTAGTCCATAGACAGGCAATTGGTGCGACTAGGCGCCAAATAAAGAGAGCATGGCTTGTATCTATAAAATAGTTTATCTATACGCGCCTTTTATGCCGTTAGATGAGAGTACTAAAAGGAATACCACTGCTAAAATCCAATGAGAAATACTACTCTTGCCAAACTTGTCCAGGCCTTTTTAGTCTACAGATCTACCTCAGTTAGGTTCGGATATGGCTAACTTATGAGACACTCATAACCTAGTAGCTGAATGGCTACCATCTTATGCGGTTTTACAAAATAAATTAATTCATTTGCGCCTTTTCCAGAGTCGTCACCCACGCGTCCTTTTGTTAGGATTCTGTTAGGTGGGTGAGTAGGAAAGGGGAAGGGGTGGCGGGTCGAGGTTAAGATTCCGGCTGCTTTATACTTGTCGCAATTCCGCCGTAGAAAGCAATATATGCCAAATATCACCCCTATTATCTCCAACAAGATATATCTTATTCGCTGATGTGGAAAGTTCTAGCTAGGTATACAACTAGTATTTCTAGAGAGGAACGCTTAACACATGTTAAACTTCACAAAAAAAGGGCTTTTTTAAAATGTGATAAACTGAGAAGTTATTTAGTATTCGAATCATGTGTTGAAGCTAAGCATGTCATTCCTTTACTGTAACTAGCAATGAACATCCTTGCGGTAGTTATATCCTAAATCATTATTATATAAAGGGATGACTCAGGAATCAATCAAACTGGGCATAACCCCTATACTCCGACCTAGCTGCTACCTCACTACTATCTAATTGTGACCTGCCGATCTTAATTCCGCAGTCTACTTCTATCACACTGCTGCAGTTAGGCACAAGTGTATTAGGGTTCAATGGACATATTTAATGAGTTCTAGACCTTCCAGGCCTCGAAGGGGACCAGCACACTTACACATAACTAAAATCGGTGTAAATTTCGTAGATATATCAACGTCGCTTCATTCATTCTCCTGCTAATGTGACACATGATAGGAGAACCCTAGACTTGGGCTCTTATCTCCAACAGGTGTTTGACCCTTCAACTTCACCATAATTTTGGCACTCACGGCGGGCTCGCGACAGCTTTAAAAGAATAGTCAACTTCGCACTCTCCTCCTAGCTTAAAAGGACAACTCAGAAAGTGCTTAGAAATTAATCTAGGCTAGGTGTCGCTTCATCACAAATGTGTTGAAAAGGGAAGTCTCGGCGCACACACGGTAAGCAAGAAGTACATTAAACCGACGTGGCAAGCTGTAGTCATATAGAACTTAATATCGCTACTTGCAAGTAGCGAACTCTCCGGACTCTAGAATCCAAAAAAAGGTTCAGAGGTTGATGCATATATCATATTTTATATCATAACTTTTCAAGACAACTTTTATGTTCGTAGTTGTTGACGATACGCGTGATCTAGGCCTGAGCTCTTTCATTATCAGCTATTAACATGAAACTGGAAGCTGCAAGTTCGACTAGAGTATTCTATTACTTCCGTGTCCGTGGAACACGCATCTTCAAATCTTGATCTGGTATGCCAAGTTTTGAGACTGCTTAGGCCAAGCTTTCTCGGCGTGTGAGTGCTACATAGACAATTTGGGAACATAGTCGCGGCACGATGATTTGATCTCATCTAGACAATATTAGAGATGGGTTATTTGATTCCTACGATATCCGGTGAGGATATTAGATAGAGAAAACGCGGTTTCGATCAAATAAGTTGCCATGCTGGTTTTACCGGAGCTGACCTCTTGCCGCGTGTCAGTGCCTAATCCCCCCTAACATTGTCACTATTAGTTGCGTACAGGAACGCAGCGGATCGCTTTTAGATTTATGAAATCCAGGTGCATTGTATTTTGAAATTGAATATGTTTCTTCTAGTTTCGCGAATACCTTCTCATCGCGATTTAGTTTGCTTCTTTTAGGTGCCGGATACTCGTCTTTAGGCTGGCTCATGGTATGCAGTCGTTTTAGAAACGGGGTTCTTTACTTTCATTCGCATTTAAAAAATCATTTCCCCAATATTCTCATCGTGCGATAATAGAAGAAGGCGCAATATGCATCTATGTTTTTAATATGCCGGGGGCCGGTGGAACGTGATCCCGTTTGCTCACATCATGACCTTAGCGGGCCGCTCCGGACAATCCGGCGACCGCCGCCGTGCCGATAAGACGATGAAGCGGCACGCTTATTTTCACTTTTCGCAGTTCATTCTAGCTTGCATATAAGTAAATTAATGACACGGGGAGAGACCGGGGGAATGGCGAGTGACCAAGGGTATGGCATGAAGGTAGCGGGTCGGTTGTGGTGGCATTTTGAATTGCAGAGCGTAATTATAGAATACGTGTTGTTTTTCCTCGGAGATCATGGCTCAGTTGTAATTCCGCCATACAGAAGACCATGGCATTTTTGTAACCGGTATGCGAATACCGCATCGCCCCCAGCGGCCCGGCCAGAACCAGTGCTGTTCATGCAATACTACGCTCTTCCGGTGGGGCATGAGGCTGATATGATTCGTATAATCCGTTAGCATCGCTGAGGTGGCCGTCCGGCGTTGACTCGCATCGCATCGCATCCACTGTAGTCCGCAGGGGGACTACGGTTGGACAGACCGTGACTCTTTACTCGTATAAGGGAGAATATTTGCCCCGTCGGGACACCTCCAAGCTGCAATATAGAATTGGACATTGAGCTTCATTGTTTCTATAATAAGCCGTTTCGGAGGCAATTGAGCGTTCTATTAATACGCTCAAGTACGTTTTAACCGCAAGTAGATAGTATAGGGACCATGGCGGTCCAGAAACGGCCGCCAAAAACAGAAATGAAAGAATAAAGGATATGGGGCACAGACACGGACGCCTAGAATCAGAGGGGACGACCAAATATATAGGTTCAATACTCGTTCAAATGAAACCGCTCGGCCCAGAGCCCAGGCGATCCGCATGACGTGCAAGGTATCAGCGCAGCGTTAACCAAAACCGGCGAAGCTAGCTAAACGTTCTAGAAAGATGTAAGGTGGTCAAGGTCGCAATAGGATCCAATGACCCAAGAATAGCCCGTCGGACAATCAAAGTGACCTGCAGAGACGACGGCCTAGATGTCGTGTTGCATGTGTACATYCCCCCCCCAGAACCAACAGAAATTCTCCGGGTAGAAAGNCATTGGACATTCCATGGGGCTGCAACCTGCAAAGCCACTTTGCATGCATCTACCCCCCTTCATGAGCCCAGGCTAGCCTATCTGCTCCCCGATGGGACGATCCGGGCCAGCAAGATCTGGTAGGGTGGCGGAGGGGAACCAGGGTACACGTAATTTGCCCATATTCACCGGGAACGACCTACGTCGTTTTAGATGCAAGATTCTAGGTAAGGAGCTAGGGGTAGCTTGCGGCGGCTGTGGTAGGCTGGGCACGTTCATCGGAGGCTGGCACGTCAAAGGAGAAACTGCGGTATCTGTATTGATGGGAGCTGATAGCTTTCACCGTCCATGTTGTCTCCCAACTTGAGACACGAACCATAAAATGCCGTTGGCCCTTTTCCCATCCATGCTGCAATTACATAACAAAGCCNAAAAATAAAATAAAATAAAAACAAAACCCTAGATGATCAACAAGAATATTGGGGGAGACCCTTTCCCCCTCAACGAAGCAAAGAGGATTTGATAGGGCTACAATTACAATAAAATGATAGTAGGTATTTTCCCTGAACTCCGTCCAATGGCATGAAAAGAAAAACGCTGTGCTGTGCTGTGCTCATTGAAACCACAAATCATAAACTCGTCATGAACCCGACCGTCTCGGCAGCTCTGGGGCGTAGTGGGAATGAGGCGGCGTGCTGTGACCTGCACTAGTTTCGTAGTTCCGTTCCGAGCAGCAGCTTTTCCGAACGACTTTTCCGCGTCTCTCCTAGATTGGGGAGCCCCTTATTATGAGGCCCTCCAATTCTCATTCATCATCTCTTCATCACGGCGTCGAAGTGGCCACTGGCTAGCTAGAGCCAGGGCTATAGGTAGCGAATGTATTATGGCGTCGACGGATTGTCCCGTCGACTATGTAGTTGAAACAATGCAGGGCGTGGTAGGGTTTCATCAAGTCTAAGATGCTCAGGCAAGGAATAGAGGGAGGTTCGAGACCGTCCCCCGCCCGGCGTTCTGTAGACCGTCGCGACTAGGTTGTCGCACATCTAGGCCGATGCCTCAATTCCGATCTGGGGCCGGTTCTGCGGATGGCAATACCAACAACTACCGGTGGTATATTCTGTACCGCAGTTCCCACACGTGTGCATATGCATCGTGTTGACTGGGCTTCTAGAAGCAGCGCACGCTGATGCTGATGACGTTGCCATTAGGACGAGATGATGTGACCTCTGGTGTTATAGGTCTAGGTGTGTGTGTGGTATGTGTGTGCCTGTGTGTGTAGGTCTAACCTGTTATCACCCGTGTCAGATCTAGAGCACTTCTGCGGTATTGTAGGCATATATAAGACCCCTCGATTTTCCGCCATGTAAATGGGCTTCTGGACTCCAGAATGTTCGATCAACAAGGTGGCCAACACGTACCTATTAAGGGCTAGGCTTGGAGCAGAATGGCGGGATGGTGTGCCTTGGAACAGGTTTGGAGCTTTCTTAACCTGGTGAGGAACCCTTCAAGTGGCCGTGGTTTGGTAGGCCGATGTGATGTTTTTTTTATGACGAGGTGTGAGGGGAGGCTTGACTGGAGAGAGAATAAGGCTTGGGAAGATGGTGAAGTTGATATCGGATGTCGATCTCTCCTGTTCAGGAAGATGGCTCTTATGGGGTATTTGTTGGCATTCCCATCCTCGACTTACTACTGTGCTCGTGGACCCTTGGAAAATACCTTGGGACCTTTGACGGCGCTTGGGCGGTGCGTACAGTACCATCCACCATTCCGGTACACACACTATGCGTACATACATGTACGCATACATACCACGCAGCACCACGCAGCGCAGCACACCACTAATGGTACAATAGTACAATACATAGTACAATAGTACGAAGGCAGCGAGCGAAAGAGGGGACGGAGCAATAATGCCCAGCCCAGTACCAATACATGCGGTTTCCCTCGTGGGAGATGCCGATGCAGGCCAGCGAAGTCCAGGTGCGCCCTAATGCAGCATTCAATAGTTCGACGATGGGCTGGAACTTGGGATGAGACCCTCCACACCACCCGTTGACCTGCCCGAAGCCGCAATTGACTGCATTTTTAGCAGGGCGATTTCCGCTTTGAGCCAGTCGATCGCCCGGGGTGGTCTATGAATAACAGTATATCCGGGTGTTGAGAGCTTCCTAGCCTTCCCTTTTGGGACGAGGAGAGAAGCTATTACTCCAGGTACAGGGCGGACTCCGGACCCCTTACCTTCTGCCCTTACCTTACCCTATGCGTAGGCATCTTCAGGGACACTATTGCTCCTACATGGCCTGGGTTCTGGGTACGAAAAGGTGTGTATAAGGCGCGCGCGCGGGTGGATGTGGCTTACAGCCAGACAGACGCCTGGGACCCGCTTGACCGGATCAAGCAGACGAGAATCATTAGAAATGGACAGCAACGTCGATATCACGCCACCCGAGCATTGGGTCTCTTCCCACGTGGACCCCGCCTATCTTCCCTAAAAGAAACCTAGCGTTGCGATAGAGAGGTACAGTAGCGTAGGTACACTGCCTATTGTACCTCTATATACACTGCACTAGGAGGGTATCTACATACATACTACACTCCACCAGAGCACTTAAGCGTGTGAACTGAAGTTTAGTACCTATCTTACCCAAGGCATA
Organism: Lasiodiplodia mahajangana; assembly: GCA_029590625.1. NCBI lineage: Eukaryota > Fungi > Ascomycota > Dothideomycetes > Botryosphaeriales > Botryosphaeriaceae > Lasiodiplodia > Lasiodiplodia mahajangana. Next base: position 7,548 of record JAPUUL010000810.1, read on the forward strand.
CCTCTGTAGCAGAAGGGCAGAGGGGCAGAGCGGGCGAGTGGACACATCTACGATGTGCTTCTGTACAAACTACCTGTTTAACTGACGCATGTTGCCAGGCTAGTGCACTGTACCTACCTGGTGTAGCGCACCTAATGCATACTTCGGTAGAGTCCACAGCAGAAGCAAGCAGCAGCAAGCAGCAGCAGCAGAGTCCACAACCTACCAGATAGGTACTTACCTTCCATGCCTATCTACCACATACTATGCAGTGTTCAGTTAATGTCGGTGAGCAAGGCAAGGGCAAGTAACTTGAACGAATTGGAAGCCCGTGTCTGCCCATCTTATCATATCACCTGGTACCGCCGCCGCCAAGCAGGAGAGAAGCTTAACATACGATACTATCTGGCGTATGTACCTACCTACCTACCCACCTACATACTTACTAGCGCACAGAATATCAGACCTCAGTCTCTCTCTCTCTCCCACTTCTCGGATACTACCTCCACGAATGCTCCCCTGGTCCTGGTCGCTTATCGAATTATCATACCCAGGTATTGGCACACGGTAGGATCGAGAGGATCACGAACGCGTACGGGATATGTGTACGTACATGCATCTCCAAAGAACACAGAAGAAGCACAGAAATTACCGCTCGCTCTCCTGATCGACGGCCCACCTCATGATCCAGTACTCCCTATTATCGGGTCAGAAATCGAACAGCTGAGGAACATGATGGAACGATGGATTCAATATAACGCTTTCACAGCGCTTCGTTACGTTTCAATATTCTTGTTCATGGCATCTCGCTTACAATTACTCGAAATTAGGGAGATGGAATCGGCGGGAAGAGAGCGAGCGCCCATGCTTATTTCTTATTTCTTATTGCTTATTATTATTATTTTTTTCTTGCAGCCGCGCCCCCGGCCGGCAGCCAATATTCTCCGTCTGCACACTAACAGTCATCCGAAGGAGAAAAAGGGAAAGTCGTTTCGAGTGCGCATGGGGGCAGCAATGAAGGCGGTAATTATCATTGCTCACCCCATAGTACGAAAACTCACCGGCTCGCTACAATTCGGCCGCGGCNCGCGGTGCAACATGCTCCGCCAGAAGAACCTAGTTACATGTACTCTAGGTGGTATTCTGCGCAGAATGGTATACTATGCAGTACGGAATGCCGTAATGTGGTGTACATACACAAAACACTACGTTGCTGGACATCTAGAAGTACCGTGCACTCCACGTAGGTAGGCAGTCTAACTTTAGCTCTTCTATTGTCGCGTGAGCTGAACAAATCGTGCGTTTATTGTTGGTACCAGCTTTCGACCTATACTCTCCAACAAGCGCCTCCAGCCCTCGCTAAACAGCAAAGAGGCGCTTCGAGCTGCTAGGAGCTGAAGCTTATACGTCTCTAATTGGTCTGGCGCTTGAGCTTGCTAACTCTCTCCCGACACTACCGGTCCCGAGAATCTGTTAGCGTAAGTCGTCCGGGGCATCGGGCTGGCTGGGTCAGTCGGGGTGAGCTATGCCATTTTATTTGTCCATAGCTGAAGCCCAATACCTTCAGGAGAATTACCATGTGCCAGCTGTCTAATATGTTAGATACCTATAAGCGGGGTCGGTTTCTCACTTCGTGTAAATTTATATGAAATCGCTCTTCGTCTCTCCAGGGGTGAGTAAGACATATGAAGCTTGCTGATGAGAGTTTCAGTCATACAGAGAGGTGTGAAGATCTTGCCTATCGAACGGTTAGACGTCTGTCCACGATAGCCTATTATAGCACGAGAGCGAACGGACTTTCTTATAGCACGAGTATATTTATCAATGTCGATCTTCTTGTTCCCGTATACCTTGCCGATAATACTCTTACGCTCCGCGACCAGGTTTCATTTATAGATATACCGGTAGAGGACCAGAAATCACCTGTCTACGCTGCGGTAGATATCTCGTTTTCTCGGCGTTCACCCGGCTTGGCAACGCCAACCAGTTGTGTACATCCGTCAAAGGATGTGTGGAGATCTGAGTTACAGGAAACCGAACAAAGTCCCTTGCCGAATATCCGACCCAATGGGTAAGTATATACTGTAAGCGCTGATAGCAAGGTAGGTACACTAACGGAACGCATAAAGGGTTCTACCGACTCGTCTATTTACATTGTATTGGAAAGAGTGCCAAGACACGTATATATCCAATTCTCTTTAGGCTCAAGACAGCATTGTTATTGTTGACGCACAAATTTCCGATCCCTTGGTAATTTGCTAGAGATGACGTACTTGGGCAATGGCCATTGCGATTAGTATAAAATGGCGATATCGTTGACGCCACGCCTCGTTGCCATTAGGTGATTGAGCAACAAGCGACAGCAAGGTCGCAAGCGCTTGCCAAGATTACAGCGTAGTTGCGACAACCGACCAAGTGCATTATTTGAACCATGGGGCAGCAACCCTCGCTTCCAGGACCTCCTGGGACTAAGTTCCGCGTTATTGGTGCCGGAATGTGAGTCAAGCTTGTTGGGCACCATCTTCCAGCATGACTAGGGGCAAGATGACAACGCCTGCTATGATGCAGATGCTTAATATCACAACTGCCGGCCGGGCGCTTATTTTGCCTCTAGCGTCGCCTTACAGAAAATGGAATGTAGGCTGACATTGAATAGGTCGCGTACTGGTACCAAGACACTTAATGAGGCCCTAACGATTCTCTTAAAGGGGCCTGTTCACGACTCTGGCATTCAGTCACTAGGGGGACCCGTGGATCAGATCGGCGCTTGGTTGCAGATTATGGCACTGGCCCCCAAAGTCCAATCCTTCTCAGATCAGAAGAAGCTGGATTGGCTACTATCCTCTGTGCTCGACGGCTACGTAGCGACTATGGATTGCCCAGCTGCTACGCTTACTCCAGAGATCATGCGCGTCTACCCAGATGCCATCGTGATCGCTACAACGAGAGACGAGATATCATGGTGGCGAAGTATGAGCTACATGAATAGCATGATGTCGACGTGGTATCTACCCCTGGTTGTAGTCTTTCTACACAAAAGCCAGGTGTACGGGCTTTGGATGGTGAGGTTCAGTGGGATAATGAAGTGGCGTTACAACTCGGAAAAGATAGAAGAGGATACACTTCGGAAGCACGAGCAGCATCTACGTGACACTGTTCCGCCCGAAAAATTGTTCTGGTACAACGTCAGCGAAGGATGGGAACCACTTTGCCGTATTCTCAACGTCCCTGTACCAGACATCCCGTTCCCCCATAACAACGACCAGATAAACGCCTCGAAAGTAGTCCGAGACCATGTCTTGGCCGGCCTCATATCATGGATATTCGTACTGTCGACACTCGCTGTCGCTATATGGATATTGAAGAGTTGGTACCAGCGGTATTTTTCTTGATAGACAGATACTATAGGATAAAGCTGAGAGGGTAGAACTGGTTTAGTCTGCTATTTCCTTGATTCATATTAGTCCAACTCGTATATTTGTGAGAGATAGAAAGTAATGCCATAACGAAAGGGCTGGGAACTATCATCAATCGCCTATTACCACTCTCCCGTCTCCAAATGAGGGGATCTTAGTATTTTATACACTAAAGATAAACGGTAACGGCTCCTGTTGTCTATCGTCTCTATCAACCCCATCGGCCGGGTACCTCGTCTCTCTCCACTTTGCAGCATTCTCTTAATATCTACCTGGAGTTTCATGCGAGGATAAGGGATTGTGGGGATATCCACAGCAAGAAAAATATCTGCTCCCATCCGCGCCCATCTTCTAACCTGATAACAAGTAGTCGATCGGCGGGAACTAACTCCTTCGCTCGCGCATTAAGTACTTGCGCTACTATCAGCCTCTTCTACCGTGCTTTATTAGGCCTAGACACCTATTATCTTTCATGCTTTCACAACGGCCTATAACCCCGCTTCAGTCTGTATCCCCGCGTAGTGACATCTAGTGTCAAGCTGAGGAGTTTGCTAGAATCATAGATCGTCTTTATTGGGAGATATGAAGAGACGGAGTCCGAAGACTGGGAAAGTCATCAGGGCTCTATATCGGTTTCGCACATGCCTCTACTGCTCTCAATATGAAAGTGGATTTAACGTTTGGATAAGCCTCGACGATCCCCTCTGCAAAGTAGCACGGTACACCCATGAAGACTTAGGTGGATTCTAGTAGCGTGTGACTGCCTTGGTGCTTCGAGATGGGGGAGCGGGGATGCCGGTTTTCACGTCGTAGTCTCACATCCACTTCTCTCTAAGTCGGTCCGAGAGTATGTATGTATTGTCTGTCTGTCTCTCTGCCTACTTACTCGTTCCCTCGGCTTTAATCAGTGCTTCGTTGCGTTGAGCATCGTGAGATGGGGACACCAACCCGATTTTCACCGCCTGACCTATCTTTTTTGTTTATTGTGTCTCCAACAACGACGATCTTAGCGGGAGGCGCAGGAACTCGAAAAGAAAATTATCATGGTTACAACGACGCACGGTTGTCGGTAACCTGGAAACTTCCTATCATGGCTTTGCCAATTCTTAGTGTACCACAGCTGCATCGTCAGTGGGCGGGTCGCGGATTGGGTGCTTGTTAGCCTGCCGGTTCACCAAGTGTGATCAACCATCGTCTCTTTCAACGTTCTCGGTGCCGGGTCCGGTAATGCGTCGGCAAATCGCGATGAACTCATGTTTATATAATCAATTATACTTTTCTATGTGATGGAGTTTAGAACAATAATTTGCAATATCTACATTCAATAAACACCATTAAATCCAACGGCCCCCATACTTGTTCGTTGTTTATGCACGCGCGGCTTTGGAGTACATCGCATCGCATCACATGTTATGATGACCCGAAGCAACACTGATCTGATTCTTTTCAATATCGAATTTGTGCAGTGCCGCGCCTCACGTTAATGATGCCTACATATGACATAGCAAATGAACGCATATTTATTATTAGATACTGGTGATGTGGACTAACTAGATATGTATACCCCGTTCCATACTACGATACCATCAGTGACTAAGTACTTTAGTGAACTGCTGAAGGCAACTCCACAACACCAACTAATGCCTAGTTGCGTGTCTGGTTCTTATCTAGCTTCGCATATTCCTCCTTGTTGGTAGCCCACAAGCGAGGTTTGTGGGTCGGTCGATCTTGGGCAAATACATCTATCAGCCTTAATTGCCTAGCTGCCACGATCGCGAAGGCACGTCCGTCGATAACCTATGCATGAATACCTATTAGTCACTGAGAATCGGTCCTTGTGGTTTTTAATAGTGCTTGAATAGGTATGTATTAGTTCAAATTTACGGGACCATGTGAGAGTCTAGAAGTACAGGTCCAAAGAAAGTACTGCTGTTGCAGCCAGTTAGCAAACCAATGCAAGTCATTATCACAAACACACAACAACCACCCCATTATATCCACTACGGGTTACGTTAGGTGATCAGGAACCTGTTCCGCGGAGGATGTAGGGCGGTCTACGTGGACCTTTTCGTCCGCGAGTATATGACTCGAGTAATCGTAGGCATCCATAGGGAGCCGCTTTTAGATCACCTGGCACTTCGTATTTTTGTTAACGTAGCGTAATGCTTTCGGTTCACAGGACGATCTCCCTTTACGCGTACAACACATCCCGTGGGGCGGCACACACAGTGGTCACGCTATGGAAGAGACTATGTCTTGTCTGCAAAATGGGTATCGTGATGCAATATTCGGCGGCCTACCACACATCTAGACGTAACTAACAAAAAAACAATATCGCGACTTTCTTTCGGGCAATGAGCGACAATTGGTCGTTCATACACGCTGACTTCCATGCGTCTCCGAGATCTCAGTTACTGCAGGCTTACTATCCTCGCTAACCTTCTTAGATTCGACTGGCTCCTCACCGAAGAGCTCACCCATATGTTCCAGAGAGACACCTATGAAACGAGTTAGCTCAGTGAGACTGCTAGTAATGGCAAGTAAGCATACCCTTAGTTTCGGGAATAAAGAAGAAGACGAAGACGAGCATGATGACGCCAAAGCTTCCATATATGAAATAAGTCCTAGCAAGATATTTTGATTAGCAAGAGCTCCACGCTTGGTCCGCACCCGATCTACTTACCCGTATCCCTTATAGCCTAGTGTCGCCAACATGACGGGGAGTGTCCGGGAAACGACAAAGTTGAACAGCCACTGCGTCGCGGCAGCCAGGGCGACATTCAGCGGCCGTAGAC
>JAPUUL010000811.1:0-13735 GCA_029590625.1 Lasiodiplodia mahajangana
AGCATAGGCGGTGGCGAACGTGGTCGTGATGAATGAAAATGGGGGTGGAGCTCCCGCGGCCATCCCGGCCAAGGCGAGTCCGCCGACGAAGGCGTTGACATACATGGTATGCAATGTTGGTGAGGAGATCTGAAGGGGATGGGTTTCTAGTGAGTGGAGTGAGTTGGAATAGCTTGAGAAGCTGTTGCTCGACTTTCTGCAACGTATCCTGTTGGGAGTGGCTGGCTTAATCCACAATATATGCTCTTCTTATAGACACATGAGATCTAACATCGGCTCGAGGGCCTCTCGGGACCATGTGTGATAAACCACCTATGTTAGGAGTACGGGCACACGTAGCCAGCCGACACTAAGTTTCGAACAAAAACCATACACTGGTATAGAAGATATGAGTGGACGGAGGCCAAGTTAAAAATTCATGACTGCCAAGATTGATGCCCTCCATCATAGTACCGGAGATGAGCAGGTGGTAGTTTGTGGGGTGTGAGTTCATCTAATCGAGTAGTCAGTAGCCATAAGCTATGCACAACTAACATTTGTCCGCATAGCTTTAAACATTGCCGTCCTGTTTGACTCAGGCAAAGAAGCAGCTGCTACGGATAATAGAGAGCCTAGATGGCCACCTGGGCGAAGCTTCATGCTGGTCTCGGCCTCATTATTTAGGACTACGGACATATTGGTCAAATTCGTGGGGATGTAGGAAACCCTACTGATGGCAACGTTGCAGCCTCGCTAGAGCTCGATATCACGAGGTATTGAGCTGACCGGAATCGAGGGTACCCGAATGATCAGGAATACACCTTAGCGTTATGATGCGCGGATGCGCATGCACCCGAAAATTCAACATCGTGACTCCTTAGGCTTTATTAGCCTAGAGGTTCTTAAGAATCCACCGAGAGTTATATTACGTAGGACAAGCAATCGCTTCTAGCTGCCCCCTAATCCTATTTTCGTCGTGTCACGGGTTTGAAGGTCGCTGTTGTCAGGCGAGGTTGAGAAGAAACTTTGCCCAATTGCATCAGATGTCATTCGACAAGTTCTAAATTTGTTGTGTCTTGTGTGCCCGCCACAGCCTCCATGGAAGCTTCCAGCTGCTTTTTACCGTAAACGGATTAAAATTCTCGGCCTCAAGTCGGCTTAGATAGTCATTGGCTGGTATTCCTTCTAGGAGTACGCCGAATCCTCTTCGAAGCAGGGGATCAAAACTCTCTTGACCGGAGTCTAGATCTGAGTACTCATGCTGCTCTTCACCCTGGTGCTCATATTCATGCCCCGGGTGCTCTCCCGCTCGGATATTCTTTAACATCTCTCTAGCGGTGATGAGGTGATCATTGGCACGTGTTGCTACTTTGAAGACAGCATCCTGAAATCCCTCGGCCTCAGGGCCCTGGCGGTAGACGTCCTCTTCTCTCAGACCAGTCTCAGCCATGATGTCTAATGGTAAAAGGAGAACGGGGTTCTTGCTAGCGGCAACGCTTGTGCCGTCGGGAGACTTCACAGGAGGGCCGGGCGAAGCTAGAACAGATATACCCCGGCACACGGCGGCAATACCGCAGGCCTTACCAATGTGACTAGCTAGATGATCCATGTGCATCGATTGAACGGACAGTGCAGCTAGCATAGAGTACATGAGGGTGGAATACGTGTTTTCGGCGTAATCCTCGAGCGTAGAAAGGCTGGGGAAAGGCCTGTTGTCCATGTGCTTCTCCCGTGTGTTGATCATGCGCAGCAGCCAAAATCTGATCGAGCTGCGGTTGCTCTCAGGCGATGTGTCTGCTAGACGCGACAGGACTCTGTGGAGTAAGATCATGATAGGCTCCTTAGGCGGACGCCCTGCAAAAGTCTTATTCACGGCATCGCGCCAGAACTCCACGCGCAATTGGCCGATGGTCGGGTTCGACACAAGCTCCGGGAGGCGCACAAGTTCGAGATTGAGAGCTCGAAAGGCGTCATAAGCATCCCGTCTCGATTCGGGTATGAAGTTTCGGATTAGAAAGGAATCGTAATCGGACTGTCTAGTACCTTTAGCGAATTATTCTTGTTATTGCTATTACTTTCCAACTGGGCAGTAGGAGAGAAGATAGTACCTCAATTGGGCGACACAATATTGCCTCGCCTTGTCAACGTCTACGTCTGTCACGAGGGTCCGGCGCGGGAGTTGTAGGGTTGGCCTGGGCCATTGTGCGCCGCGATGCGCTCGAATTGCACGATACATCAAGAAGAAACAAATGCTATATTAAACGAGCCATTGGACTGTAGTGTAGCGGTAGAGAACATTGGCATATAGGACGCCTCAATACATAGCACAGTCGTGAGCCATTTGCTTGACTACCTACTTTGTAGCTACAACCAAAGTATGGAAATTTCAGTAACGGATGCTCAAAATGACATCAATTCAGATTAGGTATTGCATTATTGGATGGATAGCATAGTTTCTTAGTTGCATAGGAACTACCTAATCGATAAGATGAACTCGACCTATTAACGCGGTCAGGTGACAACCCGTCAAGTAAGTCGCGTCACCCCACTCAGTATAGCGCGTCGTGCTTGTCAGGTAAGTTGGTATACAGCGTGATGCAGCGCTGAACGAAAGATCGCCAATACAACCCCAACGTTTCCTAAAATCTCCTGTTTTGGATCCGAGTACAAGTTACTACTAATTCTATACACTTCTTTTCGACTTTACGTCTTTGATCACTGTTGTAGCAAGACTATCTGTGTGATGAAAATGGGCACTACTCTGCTGTGCTACTCTCGCGCATCGTGATGCTCAACTTGAATATGAATCCCTCACACTCTGGCGAGCCACCGGCCAAGAAACGAAGATTTTTTGCTGATNCCCGACACCCCCGTATCCGAGGCTTCTACGACGAACTCGATATCCCCACGATCCCCCGAGCTTCCGCCGCCGCCGCGACCACCGCCGCAACAGCCGCCCGTTAAGTCTGACACTTCCGTCGCCTTCGATCAGGATGCTTTCGAGGGTTTGGTGGGAGATAAGGTTAGCCCGGAAATCCTGGCTATCATTCGCGCAAAGTGTGGAGATAGCCTAGAGAGGGCTGTGAATATGTTCTTTGACGGCACCTGGAAAAATTACCAAAAGCGAACACATCCTTTGATGAATTCGGCGAGGCTTCATCCACCAACACCTTCAGCTTCATCTTTTGCGACGAAGTCTCCCGCCAAGACCGATCCTCGAACGACCATTCCTATCCTTGGAGATAACAATCCCAGTGTCCGCTATATCGGTGCGTTCGGTGCCGAGGGCTGGGCTACTAGAAGCGGAACGAATCTCGTCAAACATGGCGACGCTGTCAAGATTGAACGGCAAAAGACCCAGCAGACTCCGTCGCGAATACGTCTGGCAGCAGCCGGGAAACCTGATGTTATTGTACGCTTTACCGATAACAAGGGGGCGGAGATCGGAAGGTTAGCCAAGGATGCTGCCAACTGGATCTCGTCGCTTATCGATCAGAATGTCTGCAAGTTTGAGGGTACTTGCGTTTACGCCCCTGAACGGCTGCGTACGAATGACACCATATTTCTCCAGTTACGCTGCTTCCTGAAAATGGGCGTGTTTGAACGTAACGGGCTTGAATTATCGGACAATCGTTCAACCGGGTTCTTCGAAGAGCGGGAATCTGCCGAAGAGAGGAACCTGCGGCTTCGGCAGGTGGGCATCGTGAGGTTGTTTCAAGAACTCAACCTTGCGCCCACAAAGAGTAACACGGCCTCCTCTGCCAAGAACGCTCGGCAGGGTCTTCTCGATGCGGCTGAGTTAGCTGAAAAGAAAAGTAAACTTAGTCGGTCTAATAGCAAGTGCGTTCTCATAAATTCCATTGCGGTCTTCTGTCTACTGACTTGAACTCGAGGGATACGCCTGGCTCACAGTCGGATGATGCTGAGGAAGGGGAAGAGCTAGAGCAAGACCAGCTCGACGCACTGTACCGAAAAGCACAGTCATTCGATTTTAACACTCCAGAAGCCGAGCCTGCCGGGACTTTTGCCATGGACTTGCGGCCATACCAGAAACAGTCACTGCACTGGATGCTGTCAAAAGAGAGGGACGAGAAGAATGAAGCCAGACAAACCTCAATGCACCCGTTATGGGAGGAATATACATGGCCACTCACGGATGTTGATGACAACGAGTTGCCCAAGTTTGAGGGGCAAACGAACTTCTACGTCAATCCCTATTCCGGCGAGATGTCATTGGACTTTCCTTACCAAGAACAGCACTGTCTTGGTGGTATTCTGGCTGATGAAATGGGCCTGGGCAAGACTATCCAGATGCTAAGCCTCGTTCACTCTCACAAAGCTGAAGTTGTCGCACATCAAATAAACCAGCCTACTAAGTCTATCAACGGCTTGCTGAGGACATCGCCACGGTCGCCTAGTTCTTCGAACGTTTCTTATGCTCCGAAGACCACTCTAGTGGTTGCGCCTATGTCCTTATTAGCCCAGTGGCAAAATGAGGCGGAAAATGCCTCGAAAGAAGGCACACTGAAATCTATAGTTTACTATGGCAATGAAAAAATGGACAACGTGCGAGCACTTTGCTCCGAATCTAATCTAACGTCGGCTCCTGATATCATCATCACAAGCTATGGAGTCGTTCTTTCAGAGTATTCACAGATGAACTCACGACTAGGCGGTAGAGAATCTCATAAGGGTCTCTTTTCACTCAACTTCTTTCGCATTATACTTGATGAAGCACACGTCATCAAGAACAGACAATCTAAAACTGCTAAAGCTTGCTACGAACTGTCAGCAGAGCATCGCTGGGTTTTAACAGGCACCCCTATTGTAAACCGTCTCGAAGACCTCTTCAGCCTAGTCAGGTTCTTGAGAGTCGAGCCCTGGAATAATTTTTCGTTCTGGCGCACGTTTATCACCACCCCTTTTGAGTCTAAGGATTTTATGCGTGCCCTTGATGTTGTACAAACAGTGTTAGAGCCTTTAGTTATGAGAAGAACGAAGGACATGAAGACGCCAAGTGGAGAGCCGTGAGTCGTTGCCAAAGCTCGATATAACGCCACATACTAACTTCACTTTAGTCTAGTTCTGTTACCCCCGAAATCCATCGAAATCGTCGACGTCGAACTCTCTGAGGCAGAGAGAGCTGTATATGATTATGTTTTTGCCAAAGCAAAACGCACATTCTCTGCGAATATTGAGAAGGGTACTGTCATGAAGGCGTATACCACCATATTTGCCCAAATTCTACGTTTGCGTCAGACCTGCTGTCATCCGACTCTCGTCCGAAACCAAGACATCGTTACCGAAGAGGAGCTTGCTGGCGCGGAAGCAGACGCTGCCGCAGGGTTGAGCGACGATATGGACCTCCAGTCTCTGATCCAACAGTTCACTGCTACGACTAGTGATGAGAAGGATGCCAACGCCTTTGGGGCTCACGTCCTCCAACAGATCCGTGATGAGGCGATTAGTGAATGCCCAATATGTTCCGAAGAACCCATGGTTGATCAGACGGTTACGGGCTGCTGGCATTCGGCTTGTAAGCAGTGTCTTTTGGACTACATGAAGCACCACACAGACCGACATGAAACACCGCGGTGCTTCAACTGCCGGAAACCACTCAACTCTCGTGATATCTTTGAGGTCGTTAAGCACGACGATGATATCAACACGTTTCAAAGCTCCCCCAAGATCAGCTTGCAGCGCCTAGGCGTCAATGAATCATCGTCAAAGGTCGTATCACTTATGAAGCATTTACGAGAACTAAGACGTGAGCATCCACGCATGAAGTCTGTCGTTTTTAGCCAATTTACGTCTTTCATGTCATTGATTGAGCCCGCACTTAATAAGGCTAATATGAAGTTTCTTCGGCTCGACGGTACGATCAATCAAAAGAACCGAGCTACTATTCTGAAGGAGTTTGCCGAGTGTGATAAGTTCACGATCTTGTTAATAAGTTTACGAGCTGGTGGTGTTGGCCTTAACCTCGTACAAGCGAAGCGCGTGTATATGATGGACCCATGGTGGAGTTTTGCCGTCGAGGCACAAGCGATTGATCGGGTTCATCGAATGGGCCAAGATGCAGAAGTCAAGGTATATCGATTTATCTGCAAGGATAGCGTAGAAGAGCGAATGCTCAAGGTCCAAGACCGGAAGAAGTTCATGTGAGTTGAACATAACTTTTGATCCCGATAAGAATGCTTCCAAACTAACTATTCCCCCTTTCTACTAGCGCAACATCATTGGGTATGATGACGGACGAGGAAAAAAGGCTACAGAGGATTGAGGATATCAAGGATTTGTTAAGTTGAAATGTAACATAGCTCTAGACCAAACCAGCCGTATATATAGCATGCTCTCCCGGTTGGAGAGGGCATTTGGTGCTGGTCCTTCGTCGCCGAACATACAGAACTTGGCACTAGACAACTTATTCTTTTAGACAAAACGACGTACATGATGGACCCGAGACTATACAGACTATAGTGAGTGGACAATTTGATAAATCGCGGCCCCTACTAGGATATACTAACAGGCTTATCAAACATATACAGGCGAGTGGAGCGTTTAAGCCATCTCTCTATACAAAATCGAATAAATAAAATGATCATCTCCTAATATAATTTGCTATGTATTACTCAGGAGGCGCGCAGGAGTATCAGAGCCCTCGTTTTACTAGCGCAGCCCGCGGAGTCCGCGTCGCGGCATCCCGATGACACCGGTGCCGATTCAAGACTTCATTCGCTGAAGTAAGGGATAATGTATCTAATGCTTAAATTCCAGTGCTTTACTCTGAATTAGTGTTATTAATCGTGAGGTTCAAGTTCCAAAGTCAACCCTCGAGTCTTAAACGACGTTCCACGATTCCGACAAAACCGGCGACAACAGCCCTTTTCCGCACAATCTTGCTCTTCAAAGTATATTCGATATAAATACCAACTCAAGATTCAGTTCCTTGAACTCCCGCCTCGACGGAAATATTTTTTTTCTTAGAATACGAGTTTCTGATGGAGGCAAACAATATCGTCGACCACTTGGTTGGCCTCCTGCATTCGCCTGTAAACAACAGAAATCTGCATCTACGACGTCTTTCGTTATCACGAAGTAAAGATGCTAAGGCGACAGATACTACTACCCTCACATGTTCGCGACAAAATAAGGAGCGCAGGTCCTCAAGGCGGAAGGGAATGCGACGGTGGGCAAATCGGAAATGGCAAATTCCTCTCATACTTGTCATCATGACACTAGCTATCTACGCCGTCAACCCATCAGAATCCAACATTGTATACCCTTTCATCTTCCTCTCCTACAAAATCGAGGGCTTCTCCGACGCCACGGCATCGCCAGAGTATGGCAAGGGACCATGGGACATCGCCTTCGTGGCCTTCTACACCATCGTTCTATTCTTCGCGCGAGAGTTCATTATGCACGAGATCTTGCGTCCGCTAGCGCTGTCTTACGGTATCACATCACGCAGCAAGCAAGCGAGATTCAACGAGCAGGCGTATGTCACGATCTATACCGGCATTGTTGGTCCTCTCGGCCTCTACGTCATGTACCACTCTCCCACGTGGTATTTCTCCACGGTCGGCATGTATGCGGGATATCCTCACAAGACGCATTCGGCAGTGACGAAGTTTTATTACCTCGTCCAGGCTGCGTTCTGGGCGCAGCAGGCCCTAGTGATGGTCCTTGGCCTCGAGAAGAGGCGGCGGGACTTCAAGGAACTTGTCCTGCACCACATCGTTACCGTTTCGCTGATTGCGTTAAGCTATCGATTTCACTTCACGATGATGGGTGTGTTGGTATATGTTACGCACGATATTAGTGATTTCTTCCTAGCTGTGAGTTCTGTTATTTCGTTCCCCCCTCCCGCTATTCCTGCCTTTCATACAAACTCCCAGTCTCCGGGGTGCGCTAACTAACCCGATCTACGAACAGACTTCCAAATCCCTCAACTACATCGATAGCCCCTTGCAAGGCCCATATTACACTCTTTGCATCATTTTCTGGGTGTATCTGCGACATTATATAAACTTGAAGATTCTAGCTTCGATCCTAACCGAGTTTCGTACCATCGGCCCTTACGTCCTGGATTGGGACGCCGAACAGTATAAATGCGAGATTTCGAACGTTATTACATTCGCGCTCTTGGCGGCACTGCAGGCGCTGAACCTATTCTGGCTATACTGTCTCTTGAGGAACGGCTATCGGTTTGTTGTCTTGGGCGTTGCGAAGGATGATCGTGAAGAAGATGAAGATAATGAAAACGATCATCGGGAGGCTATCGCTGAAAAGGAGAAGGGGTCATAGAACCCCTAATGGAGGATAGAAAAGAGGAAATCAGGCTATTGGCATGGTGTTGTTATACACGTAAGCCCAGTGTAATGAGCAATAATGTAATCTTTAAATAGCTAATCCCATATACACATACATCCAAGTATGCTGTTCGTGAAAGGCCTTTCATCGGGTAAAACGTCGATAGATTGTTCGTTCAGTCGAGGTATTAGTGAATCTATACCTCAGAGAGCTCCATGAAAACAATCTCCGTTTGCTTGAACTTATTTTTATAATCAATTCCCAGTGTTGCTAATTCGAATCGAAATCTGCCAATTTAGGCGAAGCCATACCAAGGCCTTGAACGAGGATGATTCCATGACCCAGATATTATATTATTTATCAAAAATTAAAGTCAATAGAATACCATTGAAGAGATGGTGTCATTGAATATCTTGTCTATAAAGTAGGAAATAAATTTCTACCTCATTAACGCAACCCAGAATGGCCAATATGCGCCGTCTCTTGTGCGTGCATATAGATAGGGGCTGTTCTTTGCAGACAATCCATCGTTAAAGCTAAGCTTAAAGGATGAGGCCGCCTACTCTAGGGGGTGGATGGGATGTTCATTGAGATCTATCTAATGGTCGACATACAAATTTATCGTTGATAACTAACTATCATCAATCGCGCGATGAGGGCTTCTACTACGTACCCTTGAATGATCGACATGTGAAGGCGGTTTCAAACCTACCGATGAACTGATCTTTGAGTTCATTTCCGACCCATCGATACTGGAGACATCCGAATCGAATATACTCTCTAGTTCCATCTCTTCATCAAACACCCTTGGTTCAACTTGATTGTTTGTTGTAACCTGTTCCATCGGCGTTGTTCCATGCTGCTCAAGTTTCATGTTTATGAATAAGCCATACAGCCCAAAGTCATAGACCAAGCGGCAGACACCAGCTGCTACAAATGCTATCCAAAAGTGCTCATTTGAAGCTAGAAGGCCAGTGACAGTTGGCCCGGCCATGGCGGCCAGGGTTCTCACTGTACTAGTAATCCCCATAACCGCTGTTCGCTCCTCAGGCTTTACCACGGCAGCAATAAGAGCAGTGCGAGGTGCCTGATCCATGCTATTCAAGGCTGCCCTGAGAAGCAGAAGGGCAGCAGCCATCCAGAAATAGGGCGGTAATGGGAACACGAGGACCGCAGCAGATGAAGGGATGTGTGTAAACACCATTGTGTTGACAAGGCCGATCTTCTTGGCCAAAGGCCCAGCCAGGGTTGCCCCTAATGCGCCAAGGAAATAGCTAGCTGAGGTCACGTCTCCGAGCGTAGACTTTGATGGGTGGAAATTGATGTCCAAGTAGTAGTTTGTTAGTGAATAAGGCACCATTCCATCCGCAAGCGAATCAATAGCGAGTAAAAACCATAGCTTGTACATGGTCGATCTTGTAGGGCGGGAGATCTGTGCAAGCTGGTTGGAAAACCATGTCCATGCTTTAACCAATAGATTGGACTTGTCAGCCGTAAGATTAGCCGGCTCTGGGGTGCTGTGGCCCTGGGATTCTTGAATCTCGTTTTCTCCCTGTGGGATCTGGGCGTATGTGTTGTCCGGCTGGTGTAACTCGCATGCATCAGTCAGCAGAGAAACAAGGGCGAGATTCACGAAGCCCATTGCTGCATATATCCCGAAGAGGGCATGATACGAGTCAATTTCTGACCAGCCATCCTTGCTCTGAAGCCAGTGCAAGATCCGCCCAGACACTTCGCTTCCAATCGACGACCCAATCAACGGGGTGCTGACGTGCCAGGCAAGCACATCGGATCTCGTCGCCGGAGTTGTCAATTGTGATAGTACAGACCTAGTATCTCGTGAGAATTTGTTGCGTGTTTGCCTCGACTGTTTGGTCATACGTACTCCTCTATGCTTCGGAATGGACCGAAATCACCACCGGTGATGCTGATCACTCCAACAACAGCGCCAAAGAGTAATACCCAAAAATTCTCAAAGGTGGCAAATATGACGCCGCTCGTGATCATAAGCATCGATCCGCCCATTAACACTCGTCGCCTCCCGATGCGATCTGCCACAAGCGAAAGCAGTGTTCCGAGAATGACATCCCCTACGAGTGTCAGGGTCATAAAAAGGCCTATTTGGTTGTCCGAGACGCCAAGGGCCGAAAAGAAGATAGCTGAGGTACATAGATTAACACTCCGACGGCGTGACTCGGGTCGATCATTAGCGGTCGCATACCTAGAATTAAAGCATTGGTTCCGTATGCAAACATGCGGCATGTTCTAGCCAAGATGATGAGATAAGCATTACGTCCCGTCGCGTGCAGCGAGGCGAGTCCGAATTCATGATAAAACCAATAGATAAGATCCCCCGCCTTCGACATGATTGACAGCCGTTAGCAGGCGACCGCTTATTGCTGTGGGAGTAAATGAAAAGTAAAAAATGAAAATGAAAATGAAAATGAAAAAGAAGGCTAAAAGATATTTCTATGAGTATCTACATCATGGAGGCGGATAGGGTAGGCCAAGAAAATTGCAAATTACTGGGTCGGCGGTTGTGTGTGTGCCTTTTTCGCCGGCTTCTAAGCACCGGGATTTCCGCCGGTGTCGGGGTCAACTGTCGCCATTTGCCATTTGCATCTCCAAGTGCGAGATACGGACCGGCCTAGCCGAGGTGAAGGCGAAGATCCTCGACCTCGTCATGTTGGAGATTTAGGACCAGGATTGCCCCATCCGGCCTAGTAAGTATGGCGTAAGTGTGCGATTGAGAGTCATCGCTGGCCATCGGAGATAAATTCGGAATTATTTTCGCAGGCGGAGCGCATACAAAGTTCCATCTTTTTAAAGGCACCGCGCCTGAAAACTCAAGTATTCATCACGGGAGTGAACTGACTTCAACAACTTCTTATTACCACTTTAAGAATGCTGCTTAGGAATACTAGTAATCATATATGATCTTCCTAGAGTGCTTTAGCTAGTCGGGCAAGTAGCTGATGATTAGCTGGACAGCTTCCTGACTAATAAATACATAGCCAGGCTATCATACATCCATAGCTGCCAATTCAATGTCATAAAGTATCTTATACACCAACAATTCCATTGATTGGGTTATTGGTTCGCCTGTGGGGGGCATGACACGTTCGATCAGCATATATATCAGTTGAAACCGGTGGATGTCGGGTAGCCTTACCTGAGCGGCTATTGATATCCCTTGCCTTGGGTATACTATCGCCCTCGGAGCGCTTAAGAGGAGGCGTAGATAAGGGTTTCATGTCTCAAATACACCCACAACGCGTATACCGATATACGAAAGCGTCCCAACCTGCGATGGAGAACGGATGCAGTCTTGTTTTGATTGTCTTTTGGAGCTTTGACTTAGTTTTCTATCCTAGCTATACGTATCCAAGTAACCTGGCAAGGTTTCTACTCCACTGCGCCTATCACAAGAAAAGGAAGCTAGGGGCTACTTTATGGATTCCAATCTTCTCCCGAATCTTCGATTTTAGTCAGTTTTAATCGTAGAGCAGGACGTGTGGCAGCTCTCGTCGTGGGGGGTTGGAGATATAGACAAGAGGCGAAGGATATGGATCAAACAAAAGCATGGGTATATACGAAAGGCAGACGATAAGAATTATCCAGGATAAATATTTGCATGAATACGTGGCGCTTGCGCCTTTTTCCATCTTTACTATGGTTGGTACCACCGCACCAACAGAGCTAAGTTACTAGAGGCCAGCCTTCGTGCCGAACGCTCAAGGCATGATCGATTCGAGACATAATAAATCTTACGCTTCTGAGACATGATTATTGGATGGGACTTTTAGACGCATACGTATGTGTATTATTAAATCAGGTGAGGCGAAGTGGGTTGTGTAGAGGCTATTGGGCAAGTAACAAGTCATGAGGCTAAGCTAGCTGCAAGGACCACAGCGCAACGCTATGATAGCCCTAACTGAAAGCCATGGCCATCATTGACTCCCCAGACCCCAAGATAGTTATTCGCTTGTCCAATTCTAACCCTATTCGAAACCCCCGAGTTAACCCTTGCTGTAACAATAATTACTTGCCCTGGCTTGTACAATAATTGCTGCTGGGTTCTGACTAGAGTGTGAGCTTGTTGAGTTCCTAGGATATTTGGTAGAGTTTGGAAAAGGGCAATAGTACCAAGCTCATTGGATATGCCAATTGATTCCTGAAACTCCGGTGCGAGGGATGTAAGTGAATAATACGTAGAGACAATATCTTGTCATATTTGAATATATTCTCATGCAATGCGCGGTGCCCTTTAGAATATTGACTTTATTCAAACACTAGAGTGACGCAGATTGGGGTTGTTTCTCGATATAGTCTACATAAAGTAGTCTTCATAATCTGATTTTATTATCGATGTCATTTTTGCTACATTAAGACCCCTGTCATTTTCACTCTCCAGTGCTAAGTCATTACTACCCTATTACCTGAACGTTCTAGTGAAGTAGCTGGAATTAGTAGCATAAATGCCTTTTGGCTTAACTAAAAGCAAGTGTAATACTGAATATTTATAAACAAATCGGAGTTTGTTGTTTTAAAAGTATGAGTCTATTATATTAAGAGACTAGCATAAATGAGGTTTTGTTCTTAAATACTAGACATATTTTTCATGCTCACTTCGTAGTGCAGTGAATTTATTATCTTCATGCTAGATTGTTTACATAGCCAGCTTCCCTTTTGGTGCACTGAAATTGCCTTCCTATCCAATCATTGATACTTTCATTTTTCTCCAGTTACTTTTGAGTGAGTGGATACTTCATCTTGACACAGCATTGTTTGTAGGACAACAAGCCACACCGAAACAAGAATGTGCCATCCTTGTTTACTGTTCAACAATCAAGGGAGAAGCCGTCATAGCCTTGTTGTTGTTGGAAACACATTTTGAATACGATGACAAGCCTCTATTTAATATCAACGAGTAAGCGGCTCCACAGCCTTCCCTTTAAATTCTCTCATATTTCTATGTCAGTACGTCGTTTGATCTTTCTTATATTGTCTCAAGCTTCTCATACTCCTTCGTTATTTACACTACTCTCGTCGCCTATATTCTTGTTGCCTACAAAATGGCGTATAACGGGCAGAATGGTTGGAGCCCTAACGACTCCTACTATGGCACTGCCGCCCCGGGCTCCCACGGTCATCGCGGATACGGCGATCCAGGCGGTGAAAGGGATGGCTATGGGCAGGCCGGTATGTATAGTAGCCATGGGTCGAGTAGCCATGTGTCGAGTATCACCCCTGGGTCGAGCACTTTCCCTGGAACGAAAACTATTGTTGGAAAAGCTGGTACCGAAATAACAGTTTACGAGAGTCTCTTTGGGATTGACGAAAGAGTAGAGAATGGGTATTATAGCGAAGCCCTTGGAACGTATATCCCCCGGCGCCAAAACCCCCTAAACCCCAGGCCGGAAATTCCCCAGCCGCGACCGCC
>JAPUUL010000812.1:0-13725 GCA_029590625.1 Lasiodiplodia mahajangana
TTTTATAAAGAAAAATTAATAAGCAAGTTTAAAAGTTTAAAAAGTTTTTATTATTTAAATGTTTTTAATGCTTTTTAAAAGTTACTTTTAAAAATATTTTAAGTTTTGCTAAATAATTATTAAGTTTTTATAAATAGCTTAATTTTTATTAAATAATAAGTTATAATATACTTATAAGCTTATATATATATTATATTAAAGTACTTAATATTATATAATAAATTTAGCTAATATATTAAATTTACTATTAAAGTAAATAAATAATAATAGTTTATAAAAGTAGTATTTAAAGTATTGTTAATGCTTTAATACTATTGCTTACAATAATTACTATTACTTATATAATGGTTTAATCCTTATTAAGACGTTACATGCCTTGCCCTTTCCTTGCACCTAGTTATATATACACAATAAAGTCGGTAATGGTTACACAGTTATTTTTACTGCTACTTATATATATATTGGATCTTTAGCGTAGTTAAGGTTTATAATAGAAATTCCTAAATAGCCTTACTACTGTAACGCAGTCCAAAGGGTACTGTGTCCCAAGTCCTCAACCCGGGGACTTGTTTCTATTGTTGTTAATTAGTTACTAAGCATATAAGATGGCCCGCTACCCCGAGTATTTCGCAAAGGGCACTCGAGTTTAAAATAGCAAGCTTAAAATACCATGTAGACTTCTATGAATGAAAGGAATACCTATGTAGTCTAAGGCAGATGGTATACCCTGGGGTAGGTATGAAGAGCCAGGGGTAAAGACACCCTAGAAGCCATGGAACAATTCCATGCATTGATCTCCGTGACTCAAAGAACGGAGGTAACATAGGCGCGTGTATCCCGCATCGCATATCAATGCGTCAACACACACACACACACCCTTGCCCCATGGTGACACCCTGCAACTCCAAAAATGGCATCGTGAGATGACCCGTCTCGGCGTAATGTCACGACCATTTCAGCTACGCGACCTCGGTGCCTAAGCTAGGGTGCCCGTCCTGCATCATTGACGACGCTATTCTAGTACATACTAGGTATACAACCTCTAGTTGAGGCTTTCTGTAGGTAAAATATCTTCGCCATTGGCAGCATTTATCTGTTATCTGTTAATTACGTAGTATTCCATCGTGTCATTATCTGTTCAACAGTCTCTGAGAAGCATTTGTAATTCTACGCCTGAAATTGACTTCACCGTCGATTGGGGGGTGGGAAGGCGGATAGGAAGTCTTAGTTAATAACTATATCTTTGACAGCGCAAGCACCTGCATCTCGATAACGGAACGGCTGTACCCATGTCAGCAAATAGTAAACAACAGGGGATATAAAGTCATCGCAATAAATAATATATTCTTTATTGATTTTTTTTCTATTTTATAAATGGCAGATTTCACACCTTGTCGCCGATGATTAAGATATAGGCAGTGGGCTAGGTACTGCAATATCCGGCGTACTAAGCAGTGGGCTTGTCCTAGCGTCCAAATTCATGGGTACATAGCGCTTTGTATGTATGTATAATGAGCCGCCGGGTCTGCGAGACACACCACACCTTGGTGAAGTAAGCGGCTCCCATTCAGGAATAGAAAACCCTCGTTAGTGAAGTGCTAGATATGGGAAAATCCCGCGAGTCACGCTGTCACCCAGTCCACCGGAAGCTCAACCCGGCACGCTAGTTTAACCTACCTGAACTCCACAGATTGGCTGCCCCTGGCAGTTTCATGCGTCCACTACAGCTTCTGGTACGGACATATGCGTTGCGTACGCTGCCTATCTAGGCACATTGCAGCAGTTCAAGGCGCTGCATGGCAATGTTTGACAGCCTTGGCGCGTTCTCCCACGCAAGGCGAAAAATAGGTAGCGAACAGGTGTGGCTTGGAGACGATGCGACTCCCCGGTCTGCGTATAGTCCCGTATGTATGTATGTACCTACGACAGAAGGATTCACAGGAGCTTCGTGCCGCCTACACCGCAAGAACCCAGTCGCGTCGTCTACTACTCACTAGGGTAGATCTCGGGATAATAAATAGCGGATAGAAGTGACTTCTTGACCTTGTAGTAGGTGGTTATTACTTGCATATCCGTACTCCCGCTGCTGCCCAACATCACGATGAAATTAGACTCCAGAATGGAAATTGAATAATGCCGAATATCAAAATATTCATGATATTGACCCTAATGGTCACCTAGGCTTAGTATACTAGGTGTAGCGGTTACCTACCCAGACTATTTCCAGGGGAGCAATATCAAATCGGTCCGCTATGTAGGGTGGTGTGCTCGTATGGTTATCATATACCGGCAAGGATGGTAAGCTGCGAGAGGAAGATCTAAGCGACGCTTCTTCACCACCATCAGTCACTCAGCGGAATATCTCCTATCACAAGCACGAGCGAAGTCATGAGGTACTTGACCAATCCGGATATCTAATTATCCAATCCTAGTCAACAATTAGTTTTTCCATACACACTTGTTATCTCGAGTACCTACTTACTTACTTACTTGCGTACATAATCCACCAATGTTCTATTACGGAGACCCATGTCAAAATGCGACGGTATCTCGGCCAAAACCGACGATGTTACCATACCATCCGCAAAGGGAACCTGCATTGCAGATCTGGGGAACTAAGCTGTGATAAGATTGGCAATGCGTGCCTAACCCGCCTACTCTGTCGTAGCAAGACTCGTCGTCAGGTTGAAAAAGGCATTGCTTCTGCTCGGAAACTAGACGCTTCAAGTCATCCTGACAAGTACTAGCGTAGGCTCTTGTCCCGAAACGCAATCATGTGAACTGAGGACCGCGTGTGGTTGCCGTTTTCTACTAGAAGGAGTCTCCCGGCCAAACGGACCTGACAGGGTTGCCATGTGCGCACGTCTTGCCTGTGCATTGCTAGTGGACTTGCTCGTCGACTTCGTGGTGGGCTAGGTAATGGAAGTGCACGGCAAAGGTCGCCGGTTTGGAAAAGCGCTTCCATTTGAGAATAGTCGTGCCATGTGTGGCGTGGTGGTATCGCGTTGGCGTTTGACCTTTCTGCTCTCGCGCTTCAGCTCTAGTCAGGGGGATGGATGCACTATGATGTATACTCGGTAATTAGTGACCCAATGACAAGTCTATCTTTCTGGTAGCTTATAGTTCGCAAACGTGTCGTAGAGGATAGAACTCTAGACATATGTCACTAAATCTAAATGAAGAATGAATAGCGCCGTGGGAATAGGTAATGCGTAGAAATATAGGTTAATGCCCAAGAGCCAATAGGTAGCTCTGTATTAGTGATAATTATTTCGTGCGTCTGTGCTTTCGAGGTCGTAACGACGTCATCGTGCCTTGGTTTTGGGGGTAACACAAACCCCACACTATCGAGCAATGACGATGACGATTCTTTTTCACGGTCAAGCTGAGATGCCAAAGCGCCAAGCATGTATCGTTTTGGGATAGCTGAGGATAACGACGATTACGAACGTAAATGCATTCAAGAATTCATCAATCGTTTATAACGAATATACATCACTTCATGCACGTTAAATTGATATTCCAGCCAAGCTAGGATATGACAGCATTTACACAAGATATAACAACAAAACAAGCATAGCAATGCCCGAAGAACCCACATCCCGGGGAGATGCCGACGGCAGTGCCTCGGCCGNAAAAGCGACCATCAACAAAAGAAAAGCTGCTACAAGAAATCACCGAGAAGATAGAGGAGTCGAAAGGCCTACAAGAAGAGTCCATCAGCCTTCACCAACGGGCAGAGGAAGTAGCAGAACACGACCCGGAGCTTGCCGAGGACTTGCGGTTCAAGGCCCGCGAGATCGACAAGAAGGCCACGAAGCTGCTCAASAMGCCCGACATCAAGCTCAACCCGAACTTTGAGGACAACTTCGCTAAGCTGCTGGCCGAGAGCAAGGTCAAGAAGAATGACCTCAACAAGACGTGGGAGGAGCAGTTTGGTGGCTGGACGAGACTCTACTTTGAGGGTCTTGTGAGTGGTCTTGAGTGGCAGAAGTTTGAGGATGATGAGTTGCTGCAGGAGGGGTTTAATGAGGTTGTTGATAAGGGTGAGGTTGTCTTCAGGGTTGTTGATACCCTGAAGGAAGGCTCGTATAATGAGTGTATCATTGAGGACGGTATCCTATACCTTCAGGTAAGAAAGACCCCGTTTGTTGTGCGAATAGGACTTGGCTGACATGCGATTGGGCAGACTACCCCAAAGAAATGGGGATCGAACATGTCGGATATTGCCCAGAAGCTGGTTGATAAGTTGTAAATATGCTGGGTGTCTGCTGTTTAGTTCACTCGGCGACTGTTAATATAGCTCGAGAGACGTACGAACACGGAATCTGCCTCTCGTCGCGTAGGAGACTATTAGAGTCATACTAAAGGGGCTGTACAATTACTCATTAGGACATAAAGCATACTTCCTAGAACACAGTGACGAATTGAATGGGTACTCCGGGTAGTGTGTTGCCCCAGATTACATATGGGTAGGTAGGTGTGGTTTATCTACCTAGTCTCACGACCCCGCAACGCCAAGAGTCCAAGGATTCCCTTGAGCCCATGGTTAGGCTTTCACAACCTTGCCTTGAGAGATGGAAATGGCTCATGATTCAACTCGCGTAGTTCTCGGTGAAAACTAGACTACAAAATATATAAAGCTTCCATCTCAAACACTTGTGTGGCATATGCAGGCGTGTTAGCTCAGGGGTAGATAAGATGTCGTAAATGGAATCGCCCTGCCAATTCACGGCGTACTCGTAGGCATTTCACATCACCATGCAATCACACTGACAACACGCGATGGTGGAGAATGATATGCATATTTCTGCCTGCCAAGAGACAACACGCACCTCGTTATAGAGGTTAAAACGAACATGTGATTGGGGTAATTTTGCTACTATGCAGCACTGCCAGCTGACGACTGCTTTCCGATGTCGACATGATTGGTTTAGATTGGAACTTGTTGCCAATTTTAACATCGAGGAACTAGCGGACATATAGGTATCTTCGTTCCCCGTTGCCAAGGCAGCCGTCCAAGTCTGCCTATCGGCCGGCGGAAGCAAGAACACGTACGACATACCCTTGTATGGCGCCCATCTCGGGACCGAGGGACATAGCCCGGGTAGGATAATGCTTTATTCTACGGTAACGAATGGCTATTCACCCACCATTATAAATTACTTGACTTTACTATGCCTAATCCCCTCTTTTCATGTAGAAGTAGCGATAGAAAGCAAATAGGTTTGCAATGTATGGAGCAAAAATGTACATCCCGTTAAAATAAATAACGCCTTCCCATTAGCTTTGAACAGTTCCGCATTGGAGCTTTCGTATTATTGAGTAGTGGCGCAGGACTGCACGCTGCCCAATGTTGCATTTGCGGGGGATATGAGGCGTCTCATGGGGCTATGCTGCATCAACAGAATAACCCGTAGTATTGCCATGTCATGGGACAGAACTGCAATACTACACACGACCCTACGAAAGTATAATGTTAAGGGTTTTGATTGTTTACTGTTACTTATATATGGAACCGTGATACGCCAATAAATTAGGCATATGAGAAGACCTAATGATTCACCCCGGCATAGCTGTGTATCTTTTGCTTTCGGATTCCGTCATCGCAAGTATATCGGTTCCTGAACTTTGCAATGGATCCCTTGTCGGTCGCCGGCTCTATCGCGGGTCTTGTCACAATAGCAGACGCTCTTTTCAGGGGAGTATACAAGTATTACAGGACAGCTTCCGATGCCTCTCATGAGATCGAAGACCTAGTCAATCGCCTACAATCGCTAGCGGGTGTCTTACACAGCCTAAAGATTCTCGCAGACGCTCTTGAGCAGGATGGCACGCAAACAACAATTCAAATGACTCACATTTTGAACGCTACAAAACTTCTCGGGGAGATCAAAGAGCGCCTTGACAAATCTCAATCAAAAAGGAGTGGTTCTAAAATCGACGCAATACAGCAATCTCTCAAATGGCCGTTTACGAAGACGAAAACCAAGGAGCTTTCGGAGAAGTTGTCGCAACAGCAGGAAATAATTAGCTTAGCGCTGCACTCCGATTCTTTAAGCAATCTAGTGAAGCTCTTGAGCGACAGCAAAGATATCAAGACACAGCTCTCTTCCGTGCAACAAGGTGTCCAGAACCTACAAGAGCTTACTAGAGTCAAGGTCGATATTGAGCGCCAACGGATACTAGATTTCTTCCTCAAGGTCAACCCACAACCAAACCTCGACACTAGCATAAAGCTGAGGCATCCCGGGACCGGAAATTGGCTGACTGATTCTCCCCAGTTTCAGCAGTGGATTGAAACAGCCGGCTCCAACATATGGCTGAGTGGCATACCCGGTGCTGGAAAGACGGTATTGGCCGGAGCCGTGATACAGAAGGCCCTCGAAAAAGGAAAAAATTCACTCAAGGTTGGAATAACCTTTTTCTTTTGTGATTATAAAGATCCTAAGGCAACAATCGCGTCGAACATGCTAGGGGCAATGGCTTCACAACTTGCGCGCCAGAACGATCAAGCATTTGACGAGCTAAAGAAACTGTTCGAATCATTGCACCCTGAGGATGGGTTGGCGAGAGAGCCTAACTCCGATATTCTTCAGGACTGCCTTGAGGAGATGTTCAAGTGTTTTGACCAGATTATTATAGTTGTTGACGGCTTGGACGAATGCGGCGACAATACCGACGAAGTTACCCGAGCTTTGGCTAACATGGCTGATTATTCGATAAACGTTTCTATGGCACTGGCTAGTCGTGATGAGTACAACATCGAGCGTAAACTGCGAGAGAGCTTTACGAAGATCCAAGTTGGCGCAAGGAAAGAGGATATCTTATTATATGTCGGTTCCGAAATTGATAGGCGTATAGAGGACGGCAGACTCCGTATCACGAATGTAACACTCAAAGACGAGATTCTTACCACACTCTCTACTAAGGCCGACGGCATGTGAGTAATCTACCAGCCATCCGTGAACTGTAACTACAGATATAATTAAGAAAAACATATACTGACTTTGCCCTTAGGTTTAGGTGGGTTACCTGCCAACTCGACTATCTACGTGATTGTCCCTCCGATGCCGACCGTAGAACGGCCTTGAGTGAGCTTCCACCAACCCTTTATGCAACGTACGAACGGATACTCCGAAGAATTAATCGCGGTAATCCTCGAGGGCGACGCGTGGTTCAGAAATGTCTTCAACTAATTTCTGTTGACCACATGAACTTGACGATAGACCAACTGCGCCGTGCTGTATCAGTGCCCGACGCTGTAAATGCTACATTACCACAGGACAGCATTATCGACGAAGAGGAAATATCCCGCCTATGCAGCAGTTTTATTCGAAAATCCGAGGACGGCAGTTGTTTCGAATTTTCCCATTTCACCGTCCGCGAATTCCTAGAACGTGAGGCGCTGCTGCGTGACCATGATCTTGCTGGTTACTATTTATCAGGAGCAACTTGCAATGCGACCCTAGCCCAACAATGCCTCCGGTACTTGCAACTTCGAGAATTTTATCATATTCCGGAGATGGACAAAGACTCCCAGGCCCAACACGCCCTAGAAATATTCCAAGATGCCGCGGCTCATAGATGGGCAACCTTTGAGTGGCTTTACGCATTAAGACATGCGCCACAAGATCCAACTTGTTTAGAACTTATGAAGTCACTCTTTCATCCACGCAAGACTTCGGCGTTTACATTATGGGCTACGTACTTCATCGCGGACCAAAAGCTGGAAGGAGAACGCCCGGATCTAGACGACCTTACCCGTGCGGCTGCGTTAGTTTTAGACCCGACATTTCGCACAATCCATGTTGCTGCTGCGCTGGACCTTCCAGAGATATGTAAACACCTTGTCGAAGTTGACATTAAGTGGAACACTGTTTCCGCTATAGGTAGTCCACTCGAGTGTTCAATCGGCCGCTTACCTACTCTCCTAGACAAGCCTATTCAAGCATCGTACGAAATCTTTAGTATTCGCGACACGTTTGAGCTGGTACTGTATGCCACACACCGCCCAGGGCAGTCCACCGTATTGTTGGGGACAGCAGGTTCTAAAATCCAATATCCCTTGAGGAGATTTGGCGAATGGTCTCTTATGATGTGCGCTATGTTCTTCTCCGCCGGCTCGTTGGACTTTTCGCCAGTTTGCAGCCTGATATGTATGGGCTGGGTCGTTTCGGACGAAGAAGCAGCTACTTTTGAAGAAAGCATGGCATGCGTGGCACAAAGTTACCCTGATGGTTATTACAATGGCCCTCATACTAGCCGAGAGCGGCTGACAGCCTCGTTTCTCGACTTGATAGGTTCACTCAATGGCTTTCGGATAGCCAACACGGATCCAGGCTTTAGAGTGTGCATTACGGCCTGGAATACAGCAGTCAAGCTCGGCTGCGATTTTACTGAGGATATTACTTTAATGGACACGCGTGTTACCTTGTCACTAGGAGCACTCGGTGGCAAATGCAAGCTTGCGATCTTGAAGGACGATGTGGAATCGATGCAGAAATATTTAGAAGATGGACGAATCACGGGGCCCGAAACTGATTACGACAGCACGGAGGGATCGGGTTATTATTTATTGGATCACGCCATTAAGAACGAGTCGGCCAAAATCTTGGCACTCTTGGTTAGCCGCGGGTATGATTTGAATAAACCGTTACCGAGCGGCAATTTACCGATTCATTCCGCATTGGAGTATGGAGAAGACACTCTTCGGTTCCTACTGGAATCCGGAGCCTCCCACCTTAGTCGTGACACTGATGGTCAAAATATTTGGCATATCGCGGCCTTTGCATTTGAACACGGCACACTTTCATCGCTTCTAAAACTAGCGGGCGATACTAAGATCAGTGCGCTCCAGGCGCAGGACAATGATGGCTACACGCCGTTGACACTCGCTATTGAGGAGGCAATGAAAGAAACAGACGAAGATTTTACAGAAGATATCGCCACCACCGTGAGCCTGCTATTAGATGTGTCTGGGGCCGATCCCTTATGCTGGCGGTGCGCTGGGTCGCCCTGGGACCTTGTAGCGCGGTATGGCTCCGCAGCCGCTGTTAAATGCCTTGCAGAAAGTGGTGTCCCTTTAGACCCCATCAATGACGGCCAATCCACGCCGTTGCATGTCCTGAGTGAGAAGGCTTCTAAGGAATGTGCTGAATTGCTAATCGAGCTATTTCCTACTGCAAAGGACCTGCAACATGAGGGGCGAACTCCAATGGAACGCTTCATCTACTGGTGTCTTCTACAAGAAATAGTACCCCAAGAAGGAGTTGTTGAAAGTTTCGTCTATGATGATGTACGCACCGGCATGATCCAAAAAAAGTCGTTTCTTTGGAAACACTTCTGTACGGATATTGTGGGGTCCAAAAGTCTCGAGTACTCTGAAAACCGGTCGACTGTTTTCGATACCATCATCCAGAAATTGTTTCATATGGATATCATCGAAGCATATGAGGAACTAAATGGCCACTCTGCATCTCTACCTCTCTTTGGGGGGCTATCAAATAGTCGGTTTGTGGGAGGAATACTTCCCGGTCATCGAAGGGAGCTGATATCTCGCACAAAATTCTGGGCATCAGCATGCCTTGGTAAAGAGACTATCGGATACGTCAACCATCTAATCGGATATATGGCTAGGGATACGATCCATAGGGCCGCAAATCCAGGGTGGGCTGGCACTATTATCCCCTTCTTAGACAATGGGGTCGATGTCCATGTGCACAGTGGCTCTTCTTCGATACTGATAAAAGCCTGTCAGGCCTTCGAATGTGGTCACAGAGATGGTGCCACTGCCGAACCAATTACGTTTATTCATGAAGCCCAACGTTCGGTTTTTGAAGCAATCGTAGACCGAGTGAATCCAGATCAGCTCAACAAAACGAAAGAATCGGCAAACGAATGCCTAAAGCGTCTTCTGGCTAAGGGCGACCACTCTGGTTCGTCGTGGATGCTCGAAAAACTGGTAACGAGAGGCCTAGATCCTAATAAACCCCGCCTAGCACCCGATGGAGATCCGCTCCTCGTTCATTGTTTGTGGAACCAGGCAACATCGGCTGCTATGATGCTTCTCAAACTGGGCGCCGATCCTACCGCTACAGGGCGTGGAGATTTCAATGCTCTTCATGCTGCAGCGTATCATGGATGTCTCGAGTTCATAAGATCCCTTTTAAACAAACTTGGAGAAAAATCGATGTTATCTCTTTCGCAAAAAATTGGAAATCTGGATCTACAACTTGAGAAGGCGAATACGACCTTTCCGATGAATGCCCTACACCTAGCTTCATATACAGGACAAGTAGAATGCTTGCGGTTCTTCCTTGATAATGGATTGGTTTCAAATGCAGAATACGCCGCCAGAGGATACAACTGCTTGCATTTTGCGGCGATTAAGGGCCACAGTGAGACTAGCGAAAACCTCTGTTCACTTGGTCTAGATGTAAATAATCCAGCTAACGATGGCAGCCTCCCGATACATTTTGCCGTTCGAAATGGCCATGCGAGCGCGGTTAAGGCTCTGTTGAAGTGTGGTTCTTCTGCCCGTGCAGATGGATTTGGAATGACTCCTCAAATGTATGCCACGAAACTAGGCTATAACAAAATCCTTGAGATTTTGGACGAAAGCAAACCCAGTTCCGAAAGCCATACTGCGGCCGGCGAGAGCCAAGGACGCGAAGCACGTCCGAAACTTTTATTGATGGCTCTAGAATCCGCCATAGAAACAGAAGATATGGAGACGCTTGAAAGGTTATACAACCAGGGTTGTCCGCTAGACATCTCAATGCCCAATTGTGATGGGTGCTCTCCTTTAATCGTTGCCATCCGCACTCGTAAGGTAGCCGTTGTGCAGTGGTTGCTTACGAAACGTTGCTCTGTGCTCCGAGTATCGTGTAGGAGGCATGGTAGGAAGGCTGCACTAGCATTAGCCGTTCAAGGAAGGGCATTAACATCGCATCTCTCTGAAATACTCGATATTGGTCTCGAGACTGCTTGGGATTTGGCCTCTTTGGGGTATCCACTGCATGCGGCCGTCACGGGTAGAATCCACGAGAATTTGAGGCTGGTTATAGAACATATTAAGCAAAATATAGAAAAGTACAGGTACGTATTTCCCCAAGTCTAGTCGCAGACTTCTAGCTAATATTAAAAGTCTTATTACCGGAAACTCGCAAGAAAATCTTCTTGAGAAAATGGTGAACGAGAGGGGCGCCAGTGGCGACTCACTCTTACACCTTGCTGCGTATAATGGAGACCTCGAAATATTGGAAACCCTTCTGGACGCCGGTGCCGACGTCGACGCGCTGGATTTTGCCAAATTGACACCTATTCAGGAAACTAGACATCGGAACATAATTGTTCGTCTCCTTGCCGCTGGTTCGAAGTATGGTTGGTTCGACTCTGCCTCATGGGCTAATCTAGCCACCTTTGACTGGCAATATTTCGAAGATATCCAAGAGCTAATAGTAGATCAAATACCACATCGATGGACAGCGAATTTGAGAAATCTCCCAGGACCTATTGAAAACTGTTTTCCGCGTCCAGAACCCATAGATCTTGGCCCCAAACTCCTTAGCTCACTTTTGCAGCAGGGGGTGGATCTAAACCAGCCGAATTGCAGCCAGGTATCCTTCATGCACAGAGCCCTTTGCTGCTACAAGTCGACGAGCTATCTTCTCAACCTGCCTCAAATTTTCGACTGCAGGCCCTTCCCGTGGCATGCCACTGGATGTCAGTTAGATGACCTTTCATGGATGAACACGTGCTGGAAGCTCTTCAAGAGACGCATCCCATTCGTAGACCTCCAAAGGATAATGAACCTCCATCCAGAGCAGGGTATAAGCCCGCTTTGCCAAGCTGCTGCAATTGACGAGCTGGAAATTGTCGATCACTGTTTAGAAATGGGCGCCAGCATTGATTTTGATGGAAGTTCGTATGGCTCAGCGTTAAGTATGGATTGCATACCCTCCATTCATTTTCCTTCCTCCTAGAGGCCGTGCCTTGGATAAAGTGTTTCTTCTTGTGTTAATGGCTAACCTATGCTTCATAACAGTGGCTGCCTGCGCAAATCGCCGCTTGAAAGCCGTCAAACACCTCGTTAGGCGGGGTGCTTCAATTACTTATTGTGGAGAGTTAGGCGTAATGAGCGCAATTGAAATGGCAAACGGACACAAGAAAATCATTGCCTGGCTCTTGGTTGGGCAATTTATCGAGCAACCGAAACTAGAGTATCCAATCTATCAGGATCCGAACGGGGTAAGATTGCTTCGGCCTTGGTCAGGCATTTTGCAAAAGCCAATGAGGCTTGTCGGAGGTAGGGCGCGCCAACCCGATGAGTCCCTCCATGACCAGATTTTGTACCTCGCTGTGGTTCGCGACGCGATGAGAGGCAAGGCGCTGCCACTTCATCAGCGAGATCCTCTTGAAGGCCTCTCTAACGTCGTTTGCTACCAAATCTAAATGCGCCCCAAACTGCCAAGCCTGTCACGGGATATTGAATAAGGGGATACTGTTGGTGTTACACACAGTCCGCTATTGACAAAGTGAACTGCCCTATGTTACATCGCCAGAATTTACTCCGAAATCCGTCGGCACCCTTTATTTTCTTAGGGGTGTTTAGCTATCTTTGGTATTTCTTGGTAGGCGGACAAATTAGATGCCCTAAAACTTGCGAGGTGTATACAGGAATCTTTGATTACTATATAAAGCCTCAACTATTTAGGTTTACTTAAGTGTACAAATTCTGATACTCAGCTTTGGCGATCTAGATGCGTGTTCTTGCTTCTTGGGGAGGGGGAAGGGGTGTCAATTTAACCCGGAGATAGAGCCACCTAGCAATATGCTAAAACCTCAGTGTTAATAAATTGGGGTTTGATCAAACCTTGAAAAAGGTAAAAGGCATAGGCAAGACATACTACTAGGTAAGTCCTCGTGTTAAATATTCCCTGTTAAGCGTGAATTACGGTTAACAAAGTGTGACCTAGAAGAGATAGTAAGTGACCAACCGCACCTGAGTGCATAGGACAACTTGTAGGCACCTATGCACCTAATAACGTGATCGATTTTTAACACGCGTTATTCATTCACTGTCTTTATCCACTTTTAGATGTTGATGTCTTCATAAAACTCGTGTTTGTGCCTCGTATGTTTGTACGCATAATAGTTAAGTACCTACCTAGTAGCTGGCAAGTTTGGTTGTTGTTACTACCCTCTAGGTAGCCTGAAGTGCAACAGCAGTAGAGCCGCAAGGCTAAGCACTTAGGGCAGTAGCTGACAGCATGCCTGCATTGTGATGAGCACAGGCAGCACCTACCGATGTTGCACCATCTACTTTTGTTTGTTAGTACATGAGGAACACGGGCTCCTGGACAACAAGTAAATCTGCTCATGTTTTGCGCTCGCCTTTATTACAGAGGACCTGGTAGAAACGCATCCAGTACCATCTCAATCCAACATTTATTTCAACTACTCGAGTAGCTTATAAGCATAAACTCTCAGCGTAAGAAACCAAACAAAAGCACCATTCGCGCGGCTCGCCAATACTAGAATGGATGCATCTATTTCGAGATCGCTCAAGCAGCAGGGCATCGAGGTCAAGACGTCAGCCGACCCCGACTGGAAATCCTACTCTTCAACCCTCAATACCCGCGTCCCAGTCGTTCCGGAAGCCGTAGCTCTCCCAGCGACGAGTGAGCAGGTCTCACAGGCCATCCGCTGCGCAGCTGCGCA
>JAPUUL010000813.1:0-13719 GCA_029590625.1 Lasiodiplodia mahajangana
GAATACAGCGGACATGCTCGGGGTGATGGGCTCCTCCAGCCGAGTGCCTTTGCGAGTGACGGTGATAGATTTCGAGGTTCCGTCGGCTTGTAGCAGTGGCGCTGATGCTTCGGCATCCTGGAGAGAGTACCGTCGGAGCTTCTGCTGGCGTCGGAGAGGGTGGTCCTTGAAGGCCTCCTTGATTCGCTGGCCGAGGATGAGACCCCAGTCTTGCGAGTGTCGCTTGCTTTGCAACGTCTCTTTGAGGAACAGTGCCGCCGTCGTTACGGAGACCAAGAACACGACACCTGCTAAAAAATTAGGTAAGGCGAAGGGGAACTTCTTGAAGAAGTAGCTGTCGCCGAATAGGCCAGGAAGCTGTTGGGCGGGTTTTGCAAACAGTCCTCCGAATGCAGGGCCGAAGACGGAACCTATGCTCCAGACGAGAGGCATGATGGAAAATGCCTTGGGTTGGAGTTCTCTCTCCTGAACCATCTCCGCCACCATCGTTCTTATAATGCCAACTAGACTTTTTGTTAAAGACTAGCATTTAGAGCAAGGGCTGGTAAGTACAAACCGTTTCCATTACATGCACCTTGAAGGCCACGAACGATGATGGCCATTTTAAGACTGGTAGACATGCCCCATACTATGAATAATGTCATCGTACAGAGCAGTCCGGTCATGATAGCGGGTTTCCTTCCTAAGGCGAGATTAACATACCACTCTATGATATAGAGAGGCTCGACGCCAACTGGCATTCATCACGGGGATTGCTTACCGAACTTATCGGAGGCCCGTCCCCACGCCACCGCCGTTATGCTCTGTGCGACTGAGAATACGGCGCTGGTGGCACCAGCCCACTTCGCAACGTCTTTCTCCGGAACGCCAAAGCTCGCTATCATCTCCGGCAAGTAGGGATACACAGAGGTCATAGCCAGTGGCTCAGCAAACCGTGCAACAGCTAGAGATATACGTTAGCCACCAACAGCCGGCGAGGGAGGAAGTACCTGAATTGTGCTACCGGTCGTCCTTGATTGGGTGTTATGACCGCCATTGGTTTTCCGTCTACTGGAATGCCATCTACTGTGAGATCATTTGCTTGATTGAAGTTTGGTAAGACGACTTCGACACCAAGATCAACAAATCACGGAACACGAGCGACCAATATTATTAGGGGCCAGGAGGAACGAAGCGGAGAGTTGGTAGTTTGAACGTCTTTTCTTTTCTGGTTTGATTTGTACGCTTATGATTTAAATGCTGGGTTGTAAGAACGCCAGCCAAGCGATTCTTCTTCATGGCAAAATGGGTGACACTAGTCAATTTATTCCACCAGAATTATCTTCCCTTCCTGAGACCCTGTTGGTTTGAGAAGTGCAGAGCTACACTGATGCGTAAGAGAAGACAAGAAGAAGCCGGCTATGCTTACCCAGGATGGCCAGCTGCTGAGCCGGCAGCTTTGGACGGTAGGATTTCGTTGCCATGATGCTTACGTGCCTGAGCCCGGCAGACGATGATACAGACGGCGGTATTGCTGTAGATTAATTGGCAACAGAGACCGATAGAGCAACAGGCTGCCAAACGAGAAAGCGAACTGACTCTAGAGGCCCTCTAGAATCTCGCAGAAGAGGAGATAAAAAACTATATAAACAAAGAAGACATCTTGTTCCATTCGTAGGCACCGTGTTGGTATTAAAAGAAAAAACATGTCTTCCCTCCCCCCCCCACTATACATAATACATACGGCAAATACGGAGTAGACCAGCTGAACGGGGTGCGAGACCTTCCTTCAAATGGGTCCGTTTAGTCAAACTAGACCGAGCCGAGACTGGACTGGGCGCAGCTGCAGGACACACACGAGGCTTCCCATTCTGGTCATCCAAGCGCTCTGATTTGTTGCTACACAGATTTTTGCCCCCCTCAGGCAAATTTTCATCAAGTCTGCTTGCCTTACCGTATTCTGTAATGTAGGTAGGTGATACTGCATTATTAATTGGCTCATCT
The DNA here is from genome assembly GCA_029590625.1 of Lasiodiplodia mahajangana. Classification (NCBI taxonomy): domain Eukaryota; kingdom Fungi; phylum Ascomycota; class Dothideomycetes; order Botryosphaeriales; family Botryosphaeriaceae; genus Lasiodiplodia; species Lasiodiplodia mahajangana. The sequence continues at coordinate 1,984 of JAPUUL010000813.1, forward strand.
GCAACCACACATTGTTAAAGAATGACTGCTCTATGTAGTTGCTTAACTCGGTTATATACGGTTATCTATAACAACAATAGACAAGTATCCAACTATGCAGCCTACTGTGTAGATAGATAGATAGATAGTATCATGATGATTTCAGTTAAAGGTCCTTTACCTAGGTATCCATTTACGTCTGTGGCTACCTTATTGCATGTAATCTAGAATACATAGGTAGTATTCGTTCATGCACGGCACTGTATGTTTCGGCGCCTTCGTCCAATACTGACAAAAGGGCGGCGCCACCCGACACCTAAAGGATCTTAGTACATAGTAGATGTCCGTTGTCGGAGGCGTCTAGTTGGATGGAGACACAAGTTCGTTCGCAGTATGTGCATACATTATTATACGTATAGCAGCCAGCCGCACACCAAGCAGTGCAACCGCTAGAGTTAACGATTTTTTATTTTAGCAAGATCCTGGCTTTAAAGACATGTTTTTAGGGCTAGTTTTAAAAGCTTTATATTATACTATATTATATATTGCTTTATATTTTTGTTTTACCCCGGCTGTTTGTATTAGCTAAAGTATTAATAATTTATATTTTTATAGAAATATAAAGTTAAAATTAATTATAAAAAGTAAACTAATACTTTTATTAGTAAGAATTATTTATAATAATATTAAATAATTTAAAAAGTAAGTTYTAGTTATAAAAAAAAAGTATTAANAAAATCTTCTATATATTAAAAAATTAATTAAGCTATTTTTATTTAATTTTTRCTTATTARTTTACTTATTTATAATATACCCTTTAGCTTTAAGCTATTTAAAGCTATAAAGCTATTAATAAACGCTATATTTTAATATAAAAATTTTATATTAAAATATAGCGTTTATTAATAGYTTTATAGCTTTAAATAGCTTTAAAGCTAAAAAGTATATTATAAATAAGTAAACTAATAAATAAAAATTAAATAAAAAATAGCTTAACTAATCTTTTTATATATATAAAATTTTTTTATACTTTTTTTTATAACTAAAATTTATTTTTTAGATTATTTAATACTACTACAAGTAATCCCTACTAATAAAAGCACTGGTCTACTTTTTATGATTGATCTTGACTCCATACCTCCGCGAGACATTTTCAGCTTTGTGAGGAAACCCTACGGAAGCAAGACTTGCTGTAACAATCGTTAATAGAGTCCAAGGAAACATGGCCCTAACTTAGAGAAGCGATGGAAGGAAAAGTTATCTTCTCGTCAATTCACACTATATTATAAGTGCCCGTATCGTATAGGGGGGACACACGGTGTTACTATATTAAGCAACAATCGACGCAACGTACCGGTGCTATCCATGCAAGGGCACCATAGAAAGTAGGCCTCAGCCTATGGTAGCGCTCTTGTAAATGCTGTGTGGGGGCGCAACGACAGCTATGTACGTTAGACTACTGGTTTATTGATCCTCTCCAGTTTGTGTACTCGTTAGAACTAATCTTCAAAAGTAGCTATATAACCATGTCCAAAATTAAGAAGACAGAGGAGGTGATAGAAAAATGTTTTCTATATGTACTTGGGTTTAGCTGTGTTAGCCGTGATATAGTAACTTGAGAGAAGCGCTTTGAGAGTTTTGTGTTGTGGAAACCACTTTAGAAGTCCGCGAGTGTATTGCTTATGCGAAGGGACACTATTAATGGGACCTTTATTAATTCCAATTATATTGTGACAAGACATGAGGGGGCCAATGTCGAGCTAATGAAAATGACATTAGCCACATCGTATGTATGTTCTAATGTGTATTTTTGGGCGGGCTCACGCATCAATCTTCTGTATTAGGCAACTCATAAATGGTGTGCACGAGATGCTACCAAACGCATGGCACTATAACCCGGAATTAAATATCAGCTTGGAAGAGGAGCCACACCACTACATAACGGACGCTGGGAGATATATGGGGGCGCTTTCTCCCCAATACTAGTACTGAGGCATGCAATTCTAGCCTTTTTTTGCTACTCTAAGCTGCCTACCTAGCACACCAGCGTCCTAGAGTCACACTAAGCACTCCCCATAGGCTAGTAAAACTGACCATTCAACAATACATCTTATAAAAAACCTATGTAACATTGTATTTGAGCTCGTATTTGCTATGGAGGACGAAGTGGGTATAACTTCGATGTAAATATATCGTAGGATTAAGGATGCCATCAACACCCTCCTCAACGTCCATATATATATATATAATGTTCTTATGCATTTATACATGGAATGTTCCCTAAAATAAGAACTAACACCGTTTACACCGTAAAGTACTTAGCAATAGCAAATACACTGTAAGGTCTGCTTGTTGTAATAACAAACACCAGTATCGACGATCTGATACGCTGCCAGCGCTCCGTTTGTATATTTTGCGATGCCTTTAAGGAATGAGTAAGTAATGTAATAGAGACGGCCTTTTCCCATTATCTCTTTCTAGAAAGGNAAAAAAAAAATCTTACCTCATTACCAGTGCTACACGTGCATGCTCTAGATTTGTCAGTCCCGGTCCAGTGACAGGAGTTCTCACTCACGACGCAAAACTATAATGGAAAAACAATCGTACTTTTCGGCTTCTAGAGAGTATTACACGTAATTGAGCGTCATCGAGCTAAATACTTACACCTGGGAATGTCTCGCGTTTCGCAAGGGAACCGGGTTTCTCAGCCTGACTAGTCCCTGATATGAGAGTGCAGTAGGCGGGCGCTACCGCCAGCAAAAGGGTCAGAATTCCAAGTGGACGCATGGAAAACTCGTATCTGGGGAGCAGCGAGTAGATGACCCCGAATTTGGTGTGGGTGGATTTAATAAGCGACGTAGGAAGTGTATCGATGTAGAGTTACGAGAGGAGGCTGTTTCCCTTTTATCAATTCCAAAGCATCGAGCAGCTTAGTCCGGGCTCGTAATTAATGAGATATTATAAACGAAGAACCCAATATTTAATGGTCCCAACTACCTCTTCTCGGGAATGAGTGTAGTCATCAGAGTAGCCATATTCTCATAGCTGGGGGTTTCGAGTAAGCTGAATAAAAGACCGATTTACTACCTACAGGAACCGAAACTGTGTAAGATGGTCTTGAAAGTGTGCATCATATGATCAGGAGAGGACATATCTTTCATTATAATATATTTTTACACTGTGCCCATAGACCGTATGAGTGTTAGGGATCATCATGTGGTGAGCGGTAAAGAACCACTTTGCCTCTGCTAATACTTCTTATGTATACCTCTTTCGTGTGTAATAGATAGTGATATATGTAACTTCTCTTGTAGAAAGGTCTTGTAACTCGGATTAGTCGATACTACCGAGTCTTGCCGCTCCGCCTCACTTTGTAAAGGTTATCGGGATAATACAATTATGGAGCCGGACGTATGACCATAAGCCTACGCCGTACCGACGCACGCCACGCTGTCATTTAACATCAATGGTCGGTGTTGCTTATTCGGCATTGACTTCATTGTCACCAAGAAGAGCTGATCTCTTACCTATTAAGAGTCCTTTTAGCCTTCTAACCTAAGGATATGAGAAGTTGACACCGAACGCTTCAATTGAACCTAGGTCTCTGGACCGCCACAGCCTTCTCATTCCTCGCCATGTGCCATCCATCGGGCACCGAGGGATCCGGAATCTCCACTGAGCAGTCTTACGGACGTCGGTGATCTGACGGAAGCGGGATTTACACGACTGTCGTGCAACCCCGAAATATCCGGTGTATCTACCACAGGTAGGGCCTCGTTCGGGTCTTTTGGCAAGAGAAAAACTTCAGCGGCGGAGGTCTCTATGAAAACATAACACCATGGCTGATAATGACGTAAAACCATAGGGCATCTGACTACGGCCCATAAAAATGGCGCTTTTCAACCAGAAATACATCAATACGATCGAGATCATGAAAATCCCGAAGTCGTGAAGGGGAAATCACGGTTTGTCTTGAGGATATATAAAGACCATTAGATACTCGTAACATTCTCCGTTCAATTTAACTCAATCATATAACGCACCTAGCCTGCAGTACTTAGGCAGAAACCTCTGATCAAACTTCGCCTGACTTCAAAATCTAACACAATGAAATCCCTGACTTTCATTGCCTCATTCGTCCTCCTGGGCGCGGCTACTGCCTTCGTTGGCCCTTGCTACAATCAGTACACTATTCCACTCATAAAAAGCCCTGTACATGACTGACCTGAGACTAGTGCGGATCCAGACAGTGGTATTGGTAACTACTGTTATTGCGAGGGCGATGGTATGCCTTTCAATTTTCTATCTCTTTTCACTTTTGAAGGAGCCGCCGTGTGATCAATATTCGTCCTAGATTGACTAACAGTGTTTTCCYTGTTCCCAGGGCTTTGCTACGCCGACGACCCGAACACCGTTTGTGATCCCCCTGCTGGCAAGATCGCATGCCCTTAAGCGGAAGAATCGATATACGTCGAATGTGGATGAAGGATTTTGGGCGCTGTGGACGAGTAGACGAGTTGGATGCTGTTTGTAGAGCTCATGGAAAGGACAGAGAAATACTACATTCGAGATTGATTTTATAAGGTAGATCACGATGATTTTGCCTATATAAGAGCTCTCATTCTAGTTCTAGCTTTCAAAACTTTCTCTCTTTTTAGCCATCGCCCTTGAAGGGGCTCCTTTGGAGTCTACTCCCGGGAGAAACACACAGTCATTACTATTTTCCTTAGATACAAATCTCTAGAAATGCCTTACGACTATAATCGGGACTTCAGAATGCGGTCTACGTGGAATTACACGGGCCGTTTCGATACTCCATTATTTGAAATCTAGGGTGAATACGTTGCGACAAGCTATTACTGATGACATTACTTAACTGCCTTTTCAAAATTTGAAGGATACGCCTATGAAGTTCGAATAGGTCTTTAAAATCCGGACTGCTAGGAACTATTCTATTGGGCATGTATTGAATATCACTCATACACTCTTGTGTAAGATACCGAAGTAGTCATCCCAGACTCCATTGATCATATGAGCGCATCGTGCCTCCGCTGATGTCGCATCCTGTACCTCGACCTTCATTGCTGCAAGCCCATCCTTCCACAGAGCGAATCGCTCTAGAGAATACATGCCATCGAGACTAATCCCAGCCTGCTGCGCAAGTGGACCAATTGACTCTTATCTATTTAGAGTCCACGAATGATCGATGTAAATGGAGGCGGCAAGACACAGTCGGAGGAGGTCTTCTCCCGCATAATAGCGGAGCCAAATCTCAACAAGAGCTAGGTATTCGCCACTGCTTTTCTTTCAGATGATGTTGATGATGACGTCGGTGGTATCTCCAGGGTCTGCTTCATGATCTCCAGGTCACGTTGACTAAAAGCATGATCGCAAATACCCGATCCCGCTAGACAGGCGATGGCTGCTGTCAGATTGCAACGCTGAGCGAACAGAGCTGAAGGTCCCATTAGTATCTTCCATGCACCCCGCACGTCGTGAACCAGGAAGGGGGATCAGTCCAAATGCGCCCCTGGGAGGTTTCGGCCGCTGGACCTTCACCTCTCATCGGCATAGTAGCGTCCTCCTCGACAATGACGGTAGTCTCCTGCTCTGCCGTCCTTTGTAAGACTCTGCGGTCTCGCGCGCATAAGATAATACGCAGTAAGCGATCTTGAGCAGGATGATGAGCCTCGATGTTCTGCGCCGCTAGCGTGAACATGTACCAGATGTCGCGGATCCCCGTTTCAAAGAACTCGATCGGATGATCGGTTGCCATGTAGCGACGGCTCAGGATGCGGATGCCGCTTTCCATTGTCTTCCATAGTGTTGTCATCGCCGGCGCGGATAGCTTCGGGTTCGAACATGGTCCTGCGTGCAACCTCGTTCACTTGTTGGTGGGCTCGTTGAGTGCTTGGCTTCTCCATAATTAGCTAGGGGTTGATACTTGTCTATGGAATGAGAGGTGAGTTCAGGTAGCCAGTTGACAGGGAGTAATAATTAGTGATCTGAGCTCCGGGTTGTCGAGATGTAACTTGCAAGATTCTCGACAAAGTAGAGAGCGAGGAGGTAGAGGAGGAAGTAACCGTTCTACTCATACCCGATAACACTTCCTCGAGCATGACATAAAGGCGATCAAAGTCGTGCTTTGGAGCTAGTTGAAGGTTACTGGGGTCGTCAGCAACCTTGCAACCCCTATAATATGACTACCTGGGCTTCCTGCCGCAAATTGTGGCTTAAAGGATAGGGTTATATCTGTTAAGTCTATAACCTCAAGATACGAGATGAAATAAGCAGCATGTTAAATAAAATACGTTTACGGGATCAAGCTATAGTGAAGGCGATGTCATTGGATGATGACTTGTTGATCTTCGTCCTTGAGGTGCCAGGGTATGCGCAGGGATACAAGTGCCGGTAGCATAGGCGGGACCTGATTAGATACAGGAGTAACCCCATACCTAACCGAAGACGGCTAGGCCTAACTACGGGGTATGCTGTACTTGGTAAATTAGTAGGTACTTCTCACCGTCAAGGCCATCAACACGCCTCCAAGCTGAGATATACCGCCTGCATACCATAGTCTAGCTGGATTGCTACGACGAGCGCAGAAATCATATCCGATGCAACAAGAGTACGGCTCTGGTTTACAAATGTGTCTAAATTAAGCGCTGTGGCTCATGTACTCCCAGTCACCGAGGTTCAGCCGGAAGCGCCAGATGTTTGTGTGACACCGGTATCTTAGAATGATAAAATAATAATAGTATTGTATCATGGTTGGTCCCGAGATCTGTTCCCTAGCCTTCATATTTACGGTATCCCTGATCTCGGGAAATAACGATTGGCTTTCGCGGTATGGGGTTCTGATATCTAGCCGCCTCTCACGTTGGCTACCTGTTTTGAAGCCAGATAATGCCATATATACTACTCGCCCCTTCTAGGATCCTTAGGAGCTATTCGTGCGACCGACCAAACGAGATATTGTCATCATCGACACGTTCATAATGGCCAAAGCGGATTCAAAAGTGCAATCTTCGGCTTCTTGCAACACATCTAAGACAATGAGAAGGAAGCCGGCTAACGGCCCCTCGCAGACATGTGGAGGTAGGCTTACTAGAAGTACCCTAGTTGCGTGAATTGGAAAGTGGTGCTCACCCTTCAATGCAGAGAGTATAAAGCGTACCCAAAGCTCGAAGAAACCATCACCAGTACAGCAAGATGCCATCCAAAGCGCTCCAAACCATGCCAAACGGGTTCTAGATACTACCTCAGAGATCAGTCGGCCGGCAGCGAAGAGAACGCGGTTGGCGAAGACTAGCACCATACAGGCCAATCCAGAACACGAAGAGGGAAAGTCTCAGGTACGAATACGGCATTCTTCACTCGTATCATTCATAGCTTAATAGAAGAATTCATGCAGGCGATTACACAGCGACTGCTTCCCGAACCCCGATCCGCCTCAGCAGTGCCGCGGGCCCAAACACCGCAGCTTACCTTGAAAAGCAATAGCCGTGGCAGTGAGCTACAACCGAAGCGAGCGCAGTTGACACGGCATAACCTTGCTCGGTTCGATAAAACAGCAAGGGTTGGAGGATCCGAGGAGCCCGAGTCTGCTAGCTTATTAGCAGAAACAGAGACTGAGTTAACAGGGGCGTCAACAAACTGGCCCGCATTTGCTAGGAACTCACGGATGAATGGTATTCTTCCGCTCTTAGAGTCTAAGCCTCCCGCGAATCTCGAAAAGTTGCGTGACCGTTGTGCCCAACCTTGACGGTCCCCCTCACCCACCCCGTCAGAGTTCCAGTGTTATCGAAATATAGTTTCAACGGCTATGAATAAAGCTACATTACAATGCGAACTTGTTTCAAAGCTATTGAAACCGCATGGAACTCGTGAATTTACTCGGGTTCTTGATCAGGAGTGTACAGCTTTCCCAAGTAACGTTGGCTTCAACGATGGCCTTCGCGTGTTGAAGCCTGACTTCATTGAAGGGCTAGTGGTGGACGAGTTTGACCCATTCCCAGTTGATGAATACATCGAAGGGGCTGTTATGCACGAAGCAGAATACCCCGTAACACTTCCACATCTAGCTGGTGAGTGGAAAACTACTGGCGGGAGCCTAGACGACGCAAGGATTCAGACAGCATACGACGGGGCATCTCTTGTTTACGCAAGAAACCAAGCTCTTGCCTACCTAAGACAAGAAAAGCTCTCAAACGATGCCGAGGTTATTACATTCGCCACGAACGGTTCTGCTCTCGCGCTCTACGCACACTATGCCTCCGAAGGAGAGGACGGCACGGTTAAATACCATCAATATATTATTGGTGAAACTTTCCTCAACTCGTATACGGATTTTAAAAGTGGTCGAAAACAGCTTAGGAATGCACAGGAATATGCCAAGGAACAATGTTACCTTTTACGAGACCAGTTAAAGGAGCAATGGGCTAAGAGTAATACTAGCGCTAAGCTGGTTGAGGAACCTCCCGGATCACTTCCGTTGGCACCATCAGTGGAATCTCTCTCGGCTCCCAGAGATTCTAGTGTTCCTCGCCAGGGCCGAGAACAAAGGGCGCCACCTTCGAAAGGAGACCCCATGGTCATTAAACCGAGTGGCGTTAGGCGCTCTAAGCGAAAGAACGCTGGATTGCTGTCTAAAAAGACAAGTTAGATATCCGAACACTAGGAGCATAATTCCAAAGCTGTTTAGCTAGCATATCTGTTTAGCCTAATGGAGGTAGGAAGTGTGGCTGAGATTTCAGATGTGTGCGGGTAAGTTCTCACGCCAGAACCCTCTCAACTCATCCCCATTTCCCCCTCAGTCCAATGACAATCCCAGCTTATGCAATATGGCAGGTGCGACAACAAGGCGTTACTGTGATGAATTGGGTTAGTCGTTACAATTACCAGCTATGGAAGACCAGGGATGGGTAACTGTTAGTAGTTCTAATATTCCAGTTTGGAATGATAAGAATGCTAGTTCCTATTGAAACATTGTATTTTTGACAGAAATTCCGTAACATTGTTCCTGGTTGCTGTTTTTACATTTCTATTCTTCGATGAATAATCAACTCTCGAAGCGGCATATAAATAAGTAGCCTATGCTCAACTTGTCACCGAACCCCCTTGACTAGCGTTCAGCTGCCCATTTCCTATGCAGTCGGCTTTACAACGGGAATATTCTCTCAATGTTTTTCCACGCCTCATAATCATGACTACGATTCAGCTTCTTACGTTTGAGACAAGCTGAACGCAACTTGTCACAGAAATAGAAGGTCGTTCAGGTAGTAGTTATCCCCGTATTACGGAGTTGGATTGATTTGGTGGGGCTGGCCGGTTAACACGCCATACCGAACTATCCGGGTGTTGTATTTAATTAAGATACTCTCAGTTGACTTTTTATTCTCAGTTCGATTTCGGCATATCACGCCCACGAGATTCAAGACGAGAAGAGTGACGCGAAAAAGGCAGAAAGATGATTGTAGCAAACCCTTGTATCCTGCCACTTCGGCGCTTAACCCATGCCCTACTGGTACTATGGCTCTCCATCTCAACTGGGGCGTGGGTCGCCGATGCGGTATCAATTCCCACACCCTCCGGTCCATACCATGTTGGGGTCACCAGACATACCATTAGACATTACAATGACAACGATGTACTTGCTCCGAACAAGATCAGCACAGCATTCCTCGCAACTATATTCTATCCAACTAAGCAAGCACCGAAGGGCAGGCCGAAGCCTTATCTGAACCCTGAGACAGCGGCTTTCTATGAATCTACTTATAACTATAGTAAAGGCGTGCTTGCGTCATTGACGTCAAGTGTCCAGGAAGACGCACCGTTTCTGTGTCAAGATGACTTAAGAAGGACCACTCCTTTTCCGACGCTCCTCTACGGACCGGGAGGTGCTGGCCCTCCGACAGAAGGCAGCACCATTCTTCTCTCGGAGTTGGCGTCCTACGGCTACACAGTCGTCGGTCTAGACCACCCCTTCGAGCAGCCTTTCCTGCGCTTCCCGAACGGCACGGCAGTCTATGGCGTCGATTTCGACGAGAACAACGTAGATGTCGTAGGTGGGATATACAACACCCGCCTCGTCGACAATGCGGCGTTTTTACAGCAGTTCCCGGACCTCGTGCGCAAGCTTAACGCACCGTTCAACGTGACCCTTTTTGGGCTCTTTGGCTACTCCTTTGGAGGCGCGGCGACGCTCGGGACTATGCTTGATGAAGAGAAGGAGTTCAATCTGGCGGCGGCCCTCAATATAGACGGTCCATTGTGGGGACGCGTGACTGGTAATAGTTCGGACGTTGATTTACACCGGCCTGTGTTGTTGCTAGGAGAGGAAGCACTGATACCCCCGGCGTGGAGCACGTTTGCGAGCTGGCAGACGGGCCCCTATTTTAGAAAAATCCTAGTTAACGGGTCGCTACATCATGACTTTAGCGACGATGCGTTTTGGAAGACTGTTGAGCCTGGAGTTGACCTTTCGGTTGGGAGAATTGACGGCCTTCGGCAGATCAATATCACAAATACGCTCGTTAGGGAGTTCTTCGATCACACGTTACTAGGCCGCGAGGAGGGGTTACTGTACCGACCATCGGCGGATTGGCCGGAACTCACATATTTCGACAAGACTGGGTCAATAGTTGGAGAGTAAACACATATAGTAAAAGGAGGTACCACGTATAAAGCGAGACAAAGAAGATAGTACAAACTGGGAGTCAGTAACCGCTGCAGTAACTCTCCTGCTATAGCCCCTCTCGTACAGACACTATGGTACTAAGAATCTTGCTGATTCTTTGCTGTGAACCTTCCAAGTAGTTGGATGTGTGCAGTTGACAGGGGAAGGGGCTTTTACGTCTCGAAGCGTCTTCAATATCGCTAGGGCATCATACTTACATGAAAGCCACCTCTTCTAATATAGACGTTGGCAGAGGTGTAGATACTCAAGAGATCTATAGGGTACGCCGTAGATGTGACCAATTAAAAGCACGAAGTGCAGCCGAAAACGAAGGTATGAATGTCAAATGGTAAAACAAAGCAAGGATGATCTGTCTATGTCGCGGTGGTGTGGAGCCCATATATACCGTTAATACTCGCGGAGTATTAACGGCGTCGTTTTTACTCCGCGACAGTCTATTCCTCCTGTGGCAGAACCCCAGATAGAAAGATGCCGAGTTCTGCACTCTAAGTGTTTGGATTCAGGTGATTCAAAGGATGCTAGCGGGAATAATACAACCAAGCCCCAACAACTACAACAAGGCCCAGAGTCCATGGCCCCAGTGTCCTCAGGGCATTGGCGAGCAATTTTATATGCCTTGATTGGTTTTCTTCATCGTGTGCCACTTTGTCATTAGCTTCGGGGAAGGGGACATCGGGCACCTCAACTCCTAGGAAGCTGCACAGAGGCTCCCACCCAGACCCCATCTTATATTCGAGTCTCCTCTCTGGAGGCACCATTTCCCTAATCTGACGGAAATAGTTATCATAAGCATCTCGAGCTCGTGCTTCGTTGACTTCCAATCTGGTTCTGGCGTTGCAAAACCCAAGGATGATTTTCCGCGTTGCATGCACGGGGCGAATCCCGAGTATCTTGGAGGTGATGAAGGCCTGGATGCTGGACATCGGCTCCCCCATGACCGTGTCGCGTAGTTGAGATCTGAAGCTTGGCCACCAGGATTCGAAGTCTCTCTGAACGACTACAACCTTTGCTTCTGGGTAAGCCTTGATGAGTTCGACCGCGAAAGGGGACGCAAGGTC